>JABFEP010001891.1:0-14889 GCA_013618265.1 Fusarium albidum
AATTGATACCAAGGTACGGTATCTTTTTTCTTTTCTTTGGCGATAGCCGATCGGTCACATCATGCAACAACAACACAACGCAACAAGCATACCACCCCTGTGCCGCCTATCCGCAGTTTTAACCGCGAGTGCAGGAGTGATTAGAAGAAGGATGGGAACCGAATGAAGGAGTGGTAGGGGGTTGATATTTCACGGTATTTGGTGTCTGTGGAAGAGGGCAATGAAGCGCTTGCCAGACGCAATTGCGATGGGTTAGTACCCAGGTACCTTGGCTCGGAACTCGGGCCTTTCTTGGGCCAGCAAACAGCTGTTGAGGTTTGCCTGAGAGACAAGCACAGTATCTTGGACAACCCCTGCCATGGCGATTGCCTAGGTAGCTTCGACGGCCTTTGTATTGTTCTGCAGCACCCTAAACCTTGGGTTACCTGGGCTGATGATGAGAGAGAGAGAGAGAGAGGTCACTTTGTCACTTTTTTTTGTCACTCACACGATTTGGCTGGCCCATTTCCCATTTCATCCATTCTCCATTCCACTGTCTCTCTCTGGATCCACCGAAACCCGCACCTTTCTTCCCTGCTTCTTCCCGTCTTTTCTTCCCTGCCCGTCCGTCCACGCCAAATAGACAACGACAACACACGCATTTACGGATATACAAAAGTCACATCACATCACTGGGGGTGGTGGTATTCAAGTCAAACAAAGATCTTTCCAGTCGCGGGTTCTATCCTGGGATTTTCTCTCAGAGTTAGGTAATTTAGCCAAGGGCAAACGGAAGACGGAGACAAGGACGCCGCGACAAGAAGCGATAACACGAGACGACGACTGACGACTGACAGACAAGAAGAGAAAGACTCTTCGCCCATTCGTGTGTCTGATCTTGTTTCTCGGCTTCGTCGGCTGTCGATACAAACAACCCCCAATAGAGCTGCACTTGACTGTTGCCTTCACATCGTCGCCTCAAACGAAAAACGAAAAGGCTCGTGCCTGGGCTGGGTCTTTTGGGACTGTCCCTATCTCCGATTTCCTCGGATCCTTCCCGCCCTTTCTGCCTACCTACCTTTTTACGTTTGGCCTTGCTTGGCCTTTTCTTTTTTTCGATTCCAGCCTAGACCTTTGAAACTTTACATAACCTGACACGCTCGCAACAAACACACATAATAATCTCTGCCGCTTCCCACACACACTCACACACAAACAAACGCAAACGCAAACAAAGTCCGTCGTCTCCCGCCCGCCGCAGATAAACCATCAACTTACGCTGGAACCCTTTTTTCTTTTTCTTTTCCCCTTTCCCTCTTCCCTTGCGTTTCACCTCTCCTCTTCTTCTCTCCTCTTCCTCCTTTTTCCTTCTTCTCACATCCTCCTCACTGTCTATCCCCTTTGCGAGAACAAGCTTTCTTGTCCCCGAAACTTAGGGATCATCAACGTCCTTTCGTCTCCGGCGGCGTCCGGCTTCTCCTTATTGCGCGCGCATCCTCGAACCAAAAACACGCGGTCCGGATTCGACTGGGGGAGAGGGGGCTTTTTATAATAAATAGATGCCGCCCTCGTGTCCCTGACCCGCTTCTTTTTGCCCCCCAACTTTCTTCTACAACACGCCTCGGCTCGTCGACTGTTTTCTTGTTAGGTTGCTCTTCTCTAATCAAACCTCCCAACTTGCACAACCTCTCATTCCCCGTCGCCCGCGGATCTTGGCATCCTGGAAAACAGTAATCAAACACCACTTTCGATTTCTCTCTCTCTCTCTCTCCCCCCGCGCGCAACAAACAAAAACACCCTTCCTCTGTCGTCCCTCCCAACCTTGTGCGTCTCTCTCCAACAACACACAACAACACACAACACAAGACCCTTGTTCATCCACCCCAAATGAACACCAAACGAGGTGCCGGCAAGACCGTCTCGCTCTCCAAGCGAAAAGCCCAGCCAAACGCCTACGACAAGCTGGGTGACAACCCGACCGCTGAGGAGCTCAACCGCGCCGACGCCAATGTGGCCCTTGCAGAGCTCGAGGAACGGGTCAATGATGTGCGGGACTCGTGGGAGACGGATTCTCTCTTTGAGGATGTTTTTGAAGAGTTGACGACTGATCATGGCGATGCCGCCGACGGTGAGTTTTTACCGTTGTTCCCGGTTGCCCACATGAATTAGAGCTGACGTCGCAGACCCTCAAGTGTGCACACCCGAAGAGGCTAGCAGACTTCGTCGGGAGCTCCGAGAGTATGGCCCTGCCGTCTTTTGCGAGCGCACCGTTGATGCCGGCCGCTACACGGCGAAGAAGTTGCTCAGTGCCTTTGGCATTCGAGCCCCGGCCTTTCTCGAGGGCGGCACGGACGATGCTTACTTCAGCCTGCTCTCCCTCGCCATCACGCGCGAGCTGTCCAAGCGCGCCAAGCTGCGGCAGTTCAACACGGTCGACGATGCCGTCGAGCTGATCCAGCAGAGCAAGAATATTGTCCTCATCACCGGCGCGGGCATCTCGACCTCGCTGGGCATCCCCGACTTCCGCTCCAAGGGCACGGGTCTCTACTCCAAGCTGGAGCATCTCGGCCTCAACGACCCACAGGAGGTGTTTGACATTGAGGTGTTCCGCCAAGACCCGACCATCTTCTACTCGGTGGCCAAGGACATCCTGCCCAGCACGGACCGGTACACGCCGACGCACAAGTTCATCGCCATGCTCAACGAGCGCGGCAAGCTCCTGACCAACTACTCGCAGAACATTGACAACCTCGAGGTCAAGGCCGGGGTGCCCAAGGACAAGCTGATCCAGTGCCACGGCTCGTTCGGCACGGCCAGCTGCGTCCAGTGCGGCTACCGGACCCAGGGCGAGAAGATCTTCCCGGACATCAAGGCCGACAAGATCCCCCGGTGCCCGCGCTGCATCCAGACCCTGCGCGCTACGGGCGGCGCACCGAAGCGCAAGCGGTCCGCCGGGGCCGAGAAGAAGCGGCGGCGGTGGAGCGCCGAGGAGAGCTCGGACGAGTCCGAGTACGACATGCCCTCGGCGGGCGTCATGAAGCCCGACATCACCTTCTTCGGCGAGGCCCTCCCCGACGAGTTCTCGCGCCGGCTGACCGAGAACGACCGCGACAAGGTCGACCTCGTCATCGTCATCGGCACCTCCCTCAAGGTGACGCCCGTGTCCGAGATCGTCAGCTGGCTGCCCCCCCACATCCCCCAGATCTACGTGTCCCGCCAGGCCGTCTCCCACATCAACTTTGACATTGACCTCCTCGGCGACTGCGACGTCGTCGTGGCCGAGATGTGCCGCCGCCTCGAGTGGCCCTTCCAGCACGAGATGGTCCCCAAGGGGCAGCAGGTCGACGTGCGCACCGAGGAGGGCTTCAAGAGCCGACACGTCTTTGAGGCGCGGAATCCAAAGTCGGCATGACCTATGGAGGAGAGAGCCTTTTGATGATGATGGTCACATATACGATGGAACGATCATCTCGCGTTTTTCTTTCTGCCCTGTCTAATGTTTCTTCTGCTTATCGTTTGCGCTCATGTTGTATGCTTCTGCATCGTGCCTTTATTTCATTTTCTCTTTCCTCTGCGGTTTGTTTTCTTTTCTCTCCTCTGCTCATACACACAGCAGGGATGATGGCAAGGCGTCAAAGGTGGAAACGGATAAGATGAAAAATGGCCGGAAACGGAGTATGGGCGTTTTTTTTTATCAGACCAAGAGGGAGGGTGTGTGTGGCGCCTCCTCCACGTCGGCCCCCCCCCCCTTGGGCTTTGTCAAGAGATCAGATCTTGTCTATTTTGTTTTTATTCTCTATTATTTCATTGTCCAAAAAGAAATGGCTCAAATATTTACCTGCGTTAATATCCATCTCAGCTGCCGTCTTGGGCGTGTTTCACTGCGAGTTTTGTCTTTGGTTCAGCCCGTCTCCACTGGAAAGGGCCGTCAATCGGGTCCGCTTCTTTTTTACCTTGTCCTGCCTGGCAGATGACCAGGGGCAAGACGTCAAGGTGGCGTGAAAAGCAGGGGGGCATGGGCTTTGGACTCGCAGTGGAGGGTGATGTGATGTTATGTCGTGGGACGGAACAAGGATGGCAGGGATGAGACAGAGTACGTAGACGAGAGACGAGAGGAAGCAGTGATGGAAGAATTAGAGACTAGAAGAATTTGTGAGATCAGATTGAGGTTGAGGTTTGAATCATCAGTTCCCACCTTTGGCTTTTTGCTATAAGCACGTGATGGATGATGGATGATGGATGATACGGGGGGCTGCGGATGTAGTATACGTCAGGCTAACGGGAAGAAGACCATGCGGGTAGCCGTCTTGCAGCGGGCTTGTTGGTCTTTGACATCTAGAGGCGGAGAATGGGATCCTCTACAAAGATGCGAGTTGGCCTTTCAACTATAGAGAAGTTGACTTTTCAACTAGAGGAGCTGACTTTTCAACTATAGGAGTTGACTTTTCAACTATAGAGTTGGTAGGCAAGAGAGGTTGGTTGCTTTCAAGTCTGAGCTTTTCTTGACAACCAAGTACATATAGCCATGGACAAACACCAAACCACAACTCCATGACAACAGCCTTGTTGCAGACAACGTCGGCTACCTGCACAGGTCACCTAGTAGCTTGAATACGTACATACATACAGGTATAATAACAATACTTATCTATGGCTATTCTCTGTTAAACACACATCCACAACTCTCTATTTCCAAGACAAGAACCTACATCCAAATCCAACAAGATGAACTATCAGCTCTAAACCATCAGCTCTAAACCATGACCCTAGGCCAGCACGGCAAACTGGTCGACCAATTCATCCAGGCCTACGACGCCCTCGGCATCGACCACGACCAGGCCGCAGCGATCCAGTCCCAGCCCCACAGGCAGCGCTCCAAAGCCGCAACGCTCGACCGCATCGCACGCGACATTCGTCTAGGCCACGCAAGAGTAGACAAGCTCAGCAGCGCTCTGGACGACAGGTCATCCACCACCACCACCTCCTCCTCCCCTCAGCAGCAGCAGCAGCAGCAACCCCTCGCAAAGGTGGCCAAGCGGCGGTGGAAGTGCTGCGAGAGGAACCAGCAGATCGTCGACGACTACGACGAGCTGTTTGACCGCCAGGCGCGCTTCGTCAGGGCCATGGCGAACCTGCTGTGCGACATGACGAGGTGCTCCTCCCGCGGCGGGGCGGCGGCGGGGACGACGAGGTTTGAGCGTCGTGGCATTGGGTTTCCGGGAAGGCTGCCTACCACGGTGAGCGGGTTGTCAAGGATGGTTGGCGTGCTGCTGGTGAAGAAGAAGAGGAGGAGTGCGGAGAGGAGGAAGGGAAGAGAGGAGAGAGGAGTGAGTGAGTGAGAGATCCTCTCTGGCACTGATTCTCGTTACAGAAGTATCGCCCTGGCCATCTGTTGTTGTTCCCGTCGGGCAGAGCCAGACGGATGAAAGGTCAATACCGAAAACATGCTGTCTGATCAAACGAGTCCGCTGTGCTGTCACGTTGAAATCAGTGATGAAGAATGAATGAGCCGCTGGAGAGAGAGCAAACGTTGACGACGTAAAAGACGCTGCCAAGCCAGAGTCATAAAACACTCTATTTCCACACGGGGCAGTTAAACCTCCTTGTATCCTTGCACGCTGTTCTATCCATGACGGCTCAATGACTGCCTGCCTGCCTGCCCTGACCTACCGGAAAAGAAAAGAGAAATGTGTATAAAAAACCACTTGATCCTAAATCAGACTTTCGTACTTATCCAGCCCTGACTTTTGCTGCCCGCCCGTGCTGCCAGAGCCCCAGTTGGTCTGGTTTGTCGACAGCGGCGGTGCGATTGAGAACGGAGACGATGCCGCCGGTGTCGTAGAACTGCCCGGCGGCGGTGGAAGATTGAAGGATGGCGAGCGGGATACGGAAGTCGAACCTTGGCCAAGTGACATGCTGGCCATTGACGAGCCCACACCACCGCCACCAAATCCAGACGCCGTGCTTGAGCCCCACGGGTTTGGCGCTGCCGTTGCAGCAGCTGACCAGTTGACTGAGGATCCGGATGTAGAGGTAGACATTGCCGGCTGCTGCGGAGCCGCAAAGCTCGACTGCGTGGGCTGGGCGGGCTGCATGGCATGCGTGGGCTGTAGAGGTTGGCTGAACTGCGTGGAGGACGGGGTCAGGGCCTCGAAGCGGCCCAGGTCCGGTGTCACAGTCCGGTAGCTGGGAGCTTGGGGCTTGATGCTGGGCTGAGGTGGCGGCTTTGTCGGGTTACTCGAGAGCGATGGCGAAGGCGTCGACCAGGCAAACGTCGGTGCTTGAGGCGTGCTCGTCTTGGATCTCGAAGGTACCGGAGCCTCATCCCAGCTCCCGCCCGCCGTGCTCGACCTCGGGCTGGCGACGCGTCCCTTGACGAGTGCCTCAAAATCGTCCTCCGTAGCCCCGTTGCCCTGGTCGAAGGATGTGCCCGTCACACCACCAAAGGCCATGAAATCTTCATTTGGCGCTGCCGTAGCGCCGTTCGACGCACCGCTGAGTTCCTGGAGCTTCCTGGTCTGCTCATCCTCGACCCTGCGCGACAGACCCTTGATGAGCTCCATGAATGCTTGAAACTGCTTCAGTTCGAGCAGAGGGCCCAGACTCATGCTCCAGAGAATAGGTAAAATATCCATGGCCACAAAGTCTGCGTCTGCATTCTGGCCCACGATGCGAAGCACGTTCAAGGCCGCCATCATGACGGCCGGCTCTTTCGTCTTGATGGCCCTGACGAGGGGGACGATCTTCTCCTGCATCGTGTACTTGTCGAGGGCGCTCGAGGATGACGTTTTCTTCTTATTCTCCAGCCCGTTGAGCCCGTCATCCTCGCCCCCTTCACCGTTCGACCCGCCACACAAGATCACAAATGCCCGCAGTCCACGGACTTTGATGGCGAGACTGTTTGTCTTGCTGAAAACGGCTGCTATCACCGGAAACAGCTCATTCTTAATGGTGCTAAAGTCGAGCACTGGCAGCACGACCGGTAAGCTTCTGAGGGCGGCATCAACAATGGAGTGCGTCGGGCATTCGATGGCCGCCAGGATGACGGGGAGCATATCTGGGCAATTAGTCGTGAATGGCGAGCACGGGAAAGAAGGACCAACCATCTTTGAACTCCTTTCCGGAGCAGTTGCTGGAGATGGAGGAAATGTGCTCCAGGACAACCATGAGTCCCGCGTCTCTTGCCGGGTCCTTCTCCTGAGTCTGCTTGGCGTTTGCCACAAATATTTCCCTCAGAGCCGGCCGCACCTTTTCTCCAAAGGCACGCCGTGCTGATGGGAGGAGGTCGACGATCTTGAAGACATTTTGGAGAATGAGCGACAGCAGTTCGCGGTCCTTTAGTTCCTCCAGCAGGACCGGCAGGATCTTCTTTTCCATCACGGACTTGGGAAACGAGGGCAGCACCTTGTTCAGACCTCGCATGAACTGCGCCTTCTCGTTGGCCGTCTTGGCCGGGAATGAGTCCAGAAATCGAATGGTTGAAACCAGGATGTTGTCAAAGTACTCGCTCTCCTGGAATTCGCGCGCCGACATCCGCTGGGCAGGCCTTCTCGTGATGAGCCGGGGCAGAACCTGGTGAGACAGCTCACGGGGGAGGGGCCGAGCAGAAAGATAGTTGTTGGTGGCGGAGGGAACGCTCGAGGAGGACGAAAACAACCGCTTATATGTGGATAAGCTGCCATGACACTCCAGGGGTGATCTGTGAGGTGAGTTGTACAGGGCCACTGACAAGAGTCCGAGAGAAAACATGTCGGCCGACGAGTTTAGGTTGTTGTCGACAACAAAGTCGGGAGAGGTATAGTCAAGGTTGAGCTGGACCGCTTTCGGTAGCCGGGGATCCATATTCAGCACCTCGTACAAGTTAATTCCTTGGATGGATGTCGGCTTGTTGGAACCCTCGGGGGGGCTGCAGAAGGCCAAGCCGCTGAGCTTCCAGTCAGACTACGACGTGTTAGTAGAGCAGCGCTGAAAGAGAGGCGTAGTAATAGCAGTGTTGCATGCCTTGGCGTTGACGAGAACTGCGTCGGGCGTGACGTTGCCGTGGACAAGACCAGCATTCTCGTGCAAGAACTCGAGGGCCTTGCTGATTTGCAGCAGCCCCTTTTGAATTTCCAACTCGTCAATCTCGAGCTCCCTCCGTCGCTTGACCCCGTCTGCGTCTTCCGTCACAAACCGGCTTGACCTTCCCCCAGGACCGCCAACCCGTTCTTGCTCGTCCTTTTCATGTAGCAGACTCGACAATGACGCCGTCACTGCCTCGGTCACGAACTGCAAGCCTCCGCCTCTTGTCTCCTCCACGGGCTCCACCAGCTCGAGGATGCTGGGATGCCGTAGCTTGGCGAGGCTCGCGGCCTCTTTTCGCAACCGCTCCACGACCTCGTCCACCGTCTTCTTGAAGGATGCCGCGCCGGAGCGGCCTAGCGAGCTGCCATGGCTGTCGAGAGTCTTCTTGTCAAAGACAAAGACACTGTACGCCTTGCCGGTGGATTTCTTCTTTGCATCATAAATCTTCCAGGGGCCAGCTTTCGAAGTCGGATCCGATGAGATGGAGTAATTGCCCGTGATGTTGGTGGCAGAGATGGACTTGAAGGCCGAGGCGAACATGGTCGTCCGTTTTACGCGGGGGTCGGTTGGGCGGCTATTTCGATCATGTCGTGGTCAGACGTCTTTTCTTCCCGGTATTCGAGTGTCGCGCACTATACAGTTCAAGTAGATGATGCCGCTGCTATCCAAACTTTGCGCTATATCCCAAGATTCGCGTTCGTATGCGACTCGGCGGGGGAAATGCCTGTCCGGGCTCGTATGCGCCGGCCGGTCGGAATGCTGGATGACGTTGGAGTCGTCGCGGTGATGCGCGGACTGAGTTGACAAATAACCCTTAATCCCGTCCCCGCGATAAGCTGATAATGAGCCCCCCTGTAATAAGCATGGCTGTCCCCAGAGCAGCTAGCCCTGATGAGGTAAGACAACCTCCGGGACTCGCAGGAGGGGAGCTAGCTCCCCCGAGCCCCGGCCAGCTCTCTGGAACCTGCATTGCGAGTCACTAACGGATGCCTCCGGCTCCACTAGTTCACGGCCCAAGGCGGCTGCGAGCGCCTGGAAACGGCGTGTCTTTAGGTGCCTCGGGCTGGATTCGCAGCGAGCACCAGCCTATCCTATCAGACAATTTCCAATCCTGAGAGGACGTGCCACATCAAAGTCCGATACACCTCCGAAGGCACCATGACTGTCTAATTATCGTCTCCCACCTTGCAAAACCCTCCTCCCCCATCATCGAGTCTCGGGTCAGGTTAGCGTGGTTATAAATACCCTACCCAGCTCTTTTTGTCCCGTAAAGACGAGTTTCTGCTTCAATTGGCAACGTTCTCATCCCAAGTTGTTTAAAATCTTGCCGCCCACCGCCTATATCGGAATCCCCCCTCCACCACAAAAAAAAAAAAACACCATTCTTCGCAATGAGACCCTTGCTCGTCTCCTGGTCCGCTCTGCGGAGCGCAACTCGCGCCTCGAGCTCGAGGTTGCTGCCTCTCTGCCAGTCAAAACGCTTCAGCATCAAGGCTGAGGCCGCCACCGGCACCAAGCCCGTTGGCCTGGATCCTTCGCGACTCACCATCCAACAGACCTCCAGCCCCAAGAGCCTCAGCAAGCCCGAGGACCTTGTCTTTGGAAGAGAGTTCACAGGTATGCGCCGGGCTCGTACGATATAGCCTCTCTCTTCGGCCGTGCTGACACCGTACGTAGACCACATGCTCACGATCGAGTGGACTCAGGAGGATGGATGGTTGGCGCCTCAGATCACCCCCTACCAGAACCTGTCGCTCGACCCTGCGACGTGCGTGTTCCACTATGCGTTCGAGTGCTTCGAGGGGATGAAGGCCTACAAGGACAGCAAGGGCCAGGTGCGGCTCTTCCGACCCGACAAGAACATGGCTCGTCTGAACAAGTCGTCCGCCCGCATCGCCCTGCCCACCTTTGAGCCCAAGAGCGGCATCGAGCTCATCTCCAAGCTTGCCAAGCTCGACTCCCGCTTCATCCCCGACAAGCGGGGCTACTCGCTGTACCTCCGGCCTACCATGATCGGAACCCAAAAGACGCTCGGGGTTGGCCAGCCCGGCTCCGCCCTGCTCTACGTCATCGCATCTCCCGTCGGCCCCTACTACCCCACCGGCTTCAAGGCCGTGTCTCTCGAGGCCACCGACTATGCCGTGCGCGCCTGGCCCGGCGGTGTCGGCGACAAGAAGCTGGGCGCCAACTACGCTCCCTGCATCGTGCCTCAGCTCCAGGCTGCCAGCCGTGGTTTCCAGCAGAACCTCTGGCTCTTTGGCGAGGAGGAGTACGTCACCGAGGTCGGCACCATGAACATGTTTGTTGCCCTCAAGGACAAGGAGTCCGGCCAGAAGGAGCTCGTGACGGCGCCCCTCGACGGCACCATCCTCGAGGGCGTGACCCGCGACTCCGTGCTCGCCCTCGCCCGGGAACGCCTCACCCCCCAGGGCTGGAAGATCAGCGAGCGCAAGTACACCATGAAGGAGCTGGCCGAGGCGTCCAAGGAGGGCCGGCTGATCGAGGCCTTTGGCGCTGGCACTGCCGCCATCGTCAGCCCCGTCCGCTCCATCTCGTGGAAGGGCGAGTTGGTTGACTGCGGTCTGTCCGAGACTGAGGAGTCGGGCGAGATCGCCCTCAAGATGAAGGAGTGGATGGAGGCTATCCAGTATGGTGATGAGGAGCACGAGTGGAGCTATGTTGTCTCGTAAGAAAGGAATCGGCATTTTTGCATGGCGTTTTATGTAGCACTGGATCTGCTTGGTCAGAGGAATAGACAAAGATAATTGTGTTTCCAGCCTATAAACGAGGACTTGCATCAAGACTGGACGTTGCCCTTGACGGCTTTGACTCACAAATGCTCGCACAACCAATTTGAACTCAACCAGTCTAGGATTTAAACCATTGCAGGAATCGTCTTCCAAAAATGCATAACATGTACAAAAGTGTCGGTAGGGCTGAGTCCCCCCTAACCGTCGTCGACCGGCTTCCTCCCTCCAGTCAAAATTCGCAACGACAAACATTCAGTCCTTCTTCTCCTGCATTTCAGGGTCGGGCAGGATACCCTCCGCTTCTAACCTCCTCCGTGCCTCCTCGAGGGCCCAGGTAGAGACGCTATATTCAGCCTTCAAGTTAGCACAACCAAAATCCCGCATGAACCATTTCGCCGCCACCGATGGCCGCAATCGACGCAGAGCACCAGTCCTCCACCTACGAGACCAGGCACTCCTCCGCGTCGCGTTGGAACGGATGTGGGAAAACTCACGTCGTGTCGGGCTTGAAGGCGAGGGCGACGCCGGTGGCAACGAGGCTGCCGATGAACAGGTACATGGGCCACTCCCAGCCCTCGGGCTCAGCCTTCTCGCCGGGCTTGATGCCCCAGAGCCAGCCGGTGGGGGGTTCGAACTGTGACTCTCCGTGGCCGCCTCGTCGTCGGGCGGTGACTGAGAAGCCTCGGGAGGAGAGGGGCTGGCGGGCGCAGCGGACGGCACGCAGGGGCGCGACGGCGGCGCGGATGATGGCCATGGTTCTTGTCGTCGAGAGGGGTCGTCGGAGGCTGCTTCGGCGATATGGGAGAGGCGGTTCGGGGCCTCAATGGCTGGTGACGTGGGTTGAGGCTTTGATGGGGAGCTGGGTTGTTCTTGTTGCTTGAGGTTGAAGTTGGGAAGCCGGCAGATCGGAATCTGCTTCACGTGACCTGTCATATGTGCACGCCACCAAATTCCACGCCCCTTGCCGTCTGCCCGTCAATTATTTAAGTTGACTGAGAAGAAACATTTACCAGCCTCGAAACCCCGGACGTGATCAAACGAAAAAACCTACTTCCAGAATCGAATTGTATTGCGGATCAGGATGTTGACCGACAAATTCTGGAATTTCCAGGGCGTCCTGCCACGCTGGCCCTCGGGTCAAAAGACGCTCTCTCCTAACCAAGGAGACATTGGAGATGGATATTGCCCACGACCAGCTCAACCTCAAGCGTGCTTCTGTTGACTCTGACCGTGTATCTTAATTCATCCTCTCATCACATCTCTGAGAATACTCTCATCCAGGGCCCCTCGACCTTTATGCGACACCTTGGCATTGATATGTCGGTGCACGTCCTTCTCAGCGCCCAACGTCAGTGGATTGGTGTATGGGCCCGCCGCGTATGTCGCACTCTTCCTTACATCATTTTATGATGCCCAAGAAATACTTCCTGGATATTTTTTCACTTGGCTTTTCACATTCACTTGGCTTGATTTTCTGTTATTTTTTCAGCTGTTACAGCGTGAATTAGTCATTCTTTCATTGTCACAACCTATGACCGGTCTTGGCCGTTCCATACAGCGTTGTCAAACACCAAAAGTTGACATAGCCGAGGATCAACAACTCAATATCACAACTCTTCATTCCCGAGGGCATCAATAGTCCGAGGTCAAAAAGAAATCCGTCGGTCGCCAGCTGGGTGCAGAACCTAGGCCGTTTTCGATGGAACCCGATAGCTCCAACGATCGCATTTCATGACGCTGAGAGGAAACACCCTTGATTAACCATCCCGGACAGCCAACCAGAAATGGGTGACAGCCCTCTTCGCGGACGTCCACAGGATGCCGTCCGGTCCAAGGAGTCGGGCAATCCGTCCCGTGACCGTGGGGAAATGCCCCTCCTGGTAACCGAACCATCGGCACCAGCCGTCCACTCGATGGCCGCCGACTTGCAACAGCTTGGACGGGCCAGCCTAGACCCGAGTGGGCTAAACGATGATCCCCGACCTAGATCAACAAGGGCACGCTCCTCGTCGCCGTCGCCGGTCGGCGGGGTCTACCTCGCCCGGCCAAGCATCGACTCCAGACGGAGCTCCGTCGTGAGCATCATGCAGATCGACCAGATCATATCCGACGATCGCATCAACATGGAGACGTACGGCGTCTCGGAGATGCGCGACGGCTTCTTTGACGCCCTGTTCCTGAAGCCGTCACCCGTGACGCCGGACGAGGTTCTCGAGCGGTCCAAGGCGACCCTGCCGAGCGAGTTCGACAAAAGTCATCCGCTGTCGCCCAAGCACTTTTTGCCGCGGCAGCTGCATGAGCTGCGATCCATGGTCCGCGATGTCACGACCACGAGAGCCGGCATCAAGCTCCTGAAGTCCTCCCTTGCCTTCTTCATCGCATACGTTCTGTGCCTCGTCCCGGCGGTACGAGACTGGCTTGGTCGATATGACTACATCATGGCAATATCAGTCATCATCAACCATCCAGCGCGGACCTTTGGCTCCCAGGTCGACGGCGCCGTCCTGACCATCGTCGGCACCGCGTCTGGCCTGGCCTGGGGTGTCATCGGCCTCTTGCTGTCCACCTCTACTCTTGCCGCCAAGACTGGGTACGGTGCTATCTTGACCTTGTTCCTTGCCTTGTTCATGGCAAGCATTGCATACATCCGGACCTTCTTTATCCGCTTCTACCAGGCCGTCCTATGTGCAGGCATGGCTGTTGCATTCACCACCCTGGCCGAGACCAGTAGCCTCGACATCAAGTGGCCCAAGCTGCGAAGTTATGCCATTCCCTGGCTTCTCGGGCAGGCCATTGCAATGGCTGTCAACTGTCTCGTCTTCCCTGATGCCGGGAGCCGCCCGCTGGCTGCCGCTCTGGACAAGTCCTTTAGAACTATGCAGGTCCGTCGATTGTCCCGCTCTCTGAGATGTTTATCTAATATGCCCAGGAATCCCTCGTCATCCCGCGTCCCAGGAACACGAGGCTGCGGAGACGCCTTGCCAAGACCTTTATGGACATGTCTCTTGCTTATCGAGACATGAGAATCGACATCACCCTTACACGCTTCCGCCCTGTCGATGTGCGGGAGCTGCGTAACCTGGTGCAAGGTGTCGTGAGGGCCCTGCTGTCCATGGAGACCGAGACCTTCCTCTTTGAAGACTGGGACACGGAGGTTCCAGTCGAAATCACTGTCGGTGCGCCAGATCAAGTCGACGACGCATCGGTCTGCGAAGACACCGAATCCTTTGATCAAGACCTCGGGCGGCGAGTCGCCCAGACCCTCTCCGGCCCCGCAAAGGAAGTCCTCGCCTGCATGACCGAGGGCATGAAGAGATGCCATGCCGCCTTGATGGACCTCTCTGGCTGGAGACACCACTTTGGCCCGCCGCCCGAGGTCTCTCCAGATCTGGTGCCGATCCAGGTGCGCATCAAGACTGCCCTCGCCGCTTTCGATGCCGCCGAAGCCAGCCTCCTGGTCTCAACCGACATCCCCGAGTCGTACGCGGACCAGAGCCAGACGGTGGAACTCTTCGTCTTTGCGAGGCACGTCCGCGAGACGGCAGCGACCATCGTCAACCTCATGGTCAAAGTCCAAGACATGCACCTCAACTCCAACCGCAAGAGGCTCAACCTCCCGACCTACCCCCCGTGGAAAGCCATCTACAGGACCAATGCTCAGGTCAGACACGATCGCGGCGGCGTCACGGCCGGCATGTACCAAGCGACGTTTGCCGAGATCGCCCAGCTCCTCGAGTCGGTCAAGGCGGGGGAGAAGTACCACGGCCCTCGTCAGAGCCACGACGGCGTCACCGGCTCGGACGAGGCGATGCCTTGGGCAGACCCCAGCATCCGCGGACAGCCGGCGTCGAGGAGAGACAAGCTGCGGTACAGGATCTGGACGGTCCTCCACCGCCTGCAGGGCTTCGAGAGTAGATATGCGCTCAAGGTCGCCATCCTGACGTCGGCGCTGGCTCTCCCGGCGTGGCTGGGCAACGACTCTTCGTGGTGGAACCGGTACGAGGCGTGGTGGGCCGTGTGCATGGGCTGGATCATGATCCATCCCCGTGTCGGCGGCAACATCCAGGACTTCTTCACCCGTGCCTCTGCAGCCATC
>JABFEP010001893.1:0-18319 GCA_013618265.1 Fusarium albidum
GAACTGGCCCAAGCCCAAACGGTACTTCATCATCTTCCTCGCCTCCTTCGGCGGCTTCCTCACCCTATACGTCACCACCAACACGGTCCAGGGCTTCTTCCTCCTCATGGACCTGTACGACGCCACGTACTCGCAGGTCAACTGGACCATCGCCGTGTCGTCGCTTGGCATCCTGGCTGCCATTCTGCTGTTCAGCTCCCTGGCGGAGGTGTATGGGCGCCGCAAGGTCATGGTTGTGAGCAGTGCCGTGACGTGCGTCATCACGGGGTGTCTTGCGCTTCCGACTCTCGATATTGGAAGCTATCTAAGCTTGAGATTTCTCCAGGGCTTCACAACCGGTGTCATGTACATTGTTGGGTTCAACATCGTCAGTGATCTCTCATGGGAGCACGAAGTTGGTCTGCATGTTGGGTTGCTGGTGATTGCGATCGACCTTGGATTTACCCTGGGTGCAATTTGTACGTTCATCTCTAAACGAGACTCCGTCTGCTAATACCCACTAGTCAGCGGCTTTACGGCATCGGCTGGCCCTTATTGGGCGCAATATCACGTCGCCATCATGTACGGCATCCTCGCTGCCCTCTGCTTCTTCTTCCTCCCCGAAACGCTCTACCCACGGCACACCATCCTCGAGATGATGCACAACGGCGAACCCCTGGATAATCTCACGAGGACCGAGCAGATAAAGCCATGGACCTTTATCCGCATCCCTGGCTTCCGTCACGACCCTGTTTATCAGACGCCTATCAGCTTCATCAAGGGCTTCAGTCGGTATCGTCTCCTCATGGTCTGCTTCGCCTTTAGCTTCTTCCAGTACTCGTGGGTCACGGCGTTTCTGTCCATGGCCCCAGCTGCCAATGCTTCTTTTGACATTAGGGTGCAAGGCCTACTGTTCATTGGCTTCGCACTGGGCATTCTCGTCGCGGAGATCTTTTGCTCTGGTCGTCTGAGCGATATCATCTGCTCCAAGATTGCCCTGAGGGAAGGATGCGAGCGACGACCAGAGACGCGGCTGTACCTGGGATATCCGGCGGCTGTTGTCAACGCAGTTGGGCTGTGCGTCTGGGGATTGTCGGCGGAGTATCAGTGGCATTGGATGGCTGGCCAGGTGGGCATGTTCCTGAGTAGGTCTTCCACATGGACTTTACCGGTTGGGTATTGACGCGTGGGATCTAGTTGGCATGGGCCTCCAGACGGGTAATGGGGCTGTGTGTGCCTATATCTTTGATTGCTATCCTGACTTGATTGTTGAGGTTATGGCGTTCTACGCCATATTTCTGAATGTGAGTGTCGAGGGTTCCTTGCTTGGGAGGTACTAACTACTTAGGCTGCTTCTTTTGTTGTTCCGTTTTATATCAATTTGTGGGTTATTGCCGTTGGCTATACATGGTCGTTTGTCACACAGGGTCTTCTTTGTCTGCTTGTGATTCCTGTATATGTATTTTTGCAGACAAAGGGTAGGAAGCTGTCTTGAGGTTATGGATAACAACTTGCTCCGCGGCGGGATTCGGCAACTACTGTTGAATCCCGCCTTAGTCATCCTCAGCCGGCGGGTTACACGCAAATGACCGAATCCCGCCGCCGTCCTTGAACCCAGAACTGTTATTTTCCCTTTCTTTCATGGTCACGTTGCTTCCAACCGTTTTTGGCGCATCCATCAGCCATGGCTCCCAATACCGACCCGGCCATCCCCAAAGCCGCACCAGGGCACGCCTGCGCCGCATGCTCCAGGGCCAAATCCAGATGCATGAGCAGAGGCCCAGGAAGCAGCTGCGAGAGATGCCACCGTCTGAAGCAGGACTGCACGCCGTCCACCGTGGTTAGAAAACGCCCTTCTCGACGACCGGCGAGGAAGACGGATCGACTAGAGGAGAAGCTGGATGATCTGGTTACGCTGCTGCATGCCAGAGCGGCGGCGGATACACCAGTGTCGGAACCGAGTCATCGGTATATCCCAGATCCATCTGACATTGATTTCCGGCTAAATTGATGATAGATCGACCTCTGGTTCAGAAGTGCCGTCGGCGCAACCATCTGTCTCGCCAGCAAATATCATGTCTTTTCCGACACAGGCGTCTTCTCCAGAAGATCTGTCCCCTTCACAAGCCGTCGGGTACCTCGATGAGTTTAGGATCCATCATCTGAAATGGCTTCCGCTTGTATACATTGCTCCAGATGTAACGTGGGTGACTCGAACACTGACAGAGCTAAGAAGCTGATGTATCTGAAATAGGCCCTCTCAGCTACAGCGGGACCGTCCGTTCCTATGGCTAAACATTTGCACCGTCTGTTGCAAGTCGACCTCTGAAAAAAGACGGCTCGATTTAAAGATTCGCCAGATTCTAGCAAACAGTATTTTGGTCGACCTGGAACGCAATCTGGACCTGCTGCTTGGGCTGATTGTCTATCTTGCATGGTAAGTTTCTCCCTCATTCATGATACAAGACTCATCTCGCCAGGGTCATGAATCATATGGGAGCAAAGCAGATCCTGTCCTCCTTCTCGCATCTCGCCATGTCACTGCTTATCGACCTTGGCTTGGACCGACCAGGCCAGGACAGTCCATCCAACGAGACAGACTCGTACAGAGCCTTTAGCTATCCGATCAAGCAGTACCTGCCGGCAACTCATCGTACGCATGAAGAACGGCGAGCTACGCTGGCTTGCTTTGCGATATATTCCTCGTACGTACCACACAATATCCATAACTAGACTAACATTGTTGTAGAATCGCTGCTCTTCTAAGACTGCAACCGATGCGATGGACTCCTCATATGGAAGAATCCTTGCAGAATCTCCTGCATCAGCCCGAAACCCCTGGGGACGAGGTTCTAGTAGCAATTGCAGAGATATGCAAGATCACGGATGACATGGCCACGGCGTTTCCTCAGCCCGTCAACTTGCAAACACCGCCCATCCTATACGTCAAGTCTCTGCTCATGAGAGTCGAGGCCACCAAGAAGTCACTACGTCCAGAACTCTTAGCCAATGGTAGGTTACAAGTTCACATTTGACTATTCATACTGACACCAGCAGAGACCGTCCAGTCCTATCTCTACAACGCAACCATGATGATCAACAGCCTCCCGATCGCAAACGCATTCCACGCCGGAGGCCTTCCAGCAGCAGACTTTGGCAAGACAGACTGCATATTCGCCTGCATCGACGCAACAAAGAAGGGCATCGACGCCTGGCTCGCCGTCACTGTCAAAGACCGCTGGGGAATGACCGTGGCGCCGCTCCTCCAGTTCGGCCGCTGCTGCCACGTCCTGTACCGCATCTACATGACCGAGGATGCGGCGTGGGACCGCATAGGGATACGCAGCGCCGTGGATGTGATTCAGGTGTTGGAACAGGGTGCACAGGCTATGGAGGCGGTGGCTCGCCAAGTTGGGCTGCAAGGGGATGACTTTTTTAGCAGGTGTGCAGTGGCTTTGAGAAGCACGATTGTTATATGGGAAAATGCCTTTGCTGATTCCGAGGCTGTTGCGAAGGAGCCTGCGGATATCGACTTTATGCAGATGGACTTTTCTCATGATGGTTGGCTGTCTGACCTCTTTACATGGTAGATCTAGCCGCAGACCTGACTGGACTAAGCTATAACTTGCTTCTAGTTTGGTTCTGCTTCTTGGCCTGCTCAATATCAGTACACTGACAGACAGACAACAAACACGGCTTACATACCTCATCAACTGCATCATAGTCCAGAGTCCACTTCAGGAAAGCAGCACTGAAGAATGGCGCCTTCATATCCGGCCTCACATTCTTCAAATCCCGATAGGATATCTCTGAAGACTCCGCAGGTATCTTCCTACCCGGCTTGAGGGCCAGCTCTCCAGAAAACACACCGGTATTCCACTTTGAGAAATCCCTAATCCGCTCTACCCTCGACTTCCGCGCATCCTGCCAGGCACAAGTGACAGCCTGCATCGACTCCCGTGGATAGAGCTCATCCAAGAGGTAGTCCAGGGCTGCGACATCCTCCACGATCTGCGAGTACCCCTGTCCAGCATTGGGATGCATCCCGTGCGCGCAGTCACCCAGCAGCACAACCCTCCCTGCTTTACTCGTCCAGCGCGGCAGGTCCGGCATCTCGGCGAGTTTCCACCGGTCGCACGATTCCGCAAGGCTCAGCGCCGTCGATATCTCGCTGCATGTCGGTCCCTTGAAGAACCCCCGCACGTAGTCCATGTCGCCTTCCTCGTCCCAGAGGCTGCGCTGGTCCGTCTCGGACTTTATGCAGAAGAGGATGCCGACTTGGTCGGTCTTGAATTCGGCCCGTGTGATGGCGAATACGCCTTTGCCCGCCCAGCTGTTGGTGTTGGTCTGGTTGTACAGACGGGATGTGCCGGGGGTGTCTCTGAGCTTGGACATTGGGACGTAGGCGCTGTAGAATGTAAAGTCGCTGATTATGGGGTCAACTGGGGAAGTGACGTCGGATAGAATCTTTGGTCGTAGTCTTGAGGTGATTCCATCTGCTATGATCACCAGGTCGGCCTGTATAGATGTGTCGTCGTCAAGCACAACTGAGGGTCCAACATCGTCGTCGCGAACATCAACAACCGAGACACCGAGTCGGACTTGGCATCCGGCATCAGTCGCCACTTTGTGTAGCAGTTTGATGACTGCCTGCCTCGTGGTCGCCCATTCCGGATACTCTGAACCACCGACAACAACCGTCTTCTGAATCAGGTCGCCGGTGCGTAGACTTCGAAACGAGAGGACCGGAGTGTCGAGAGAGATGGACTCGAACTCGGACTTGAGGCCCCAGGAATGAAACACCCGAGTCGCGCCCGGCTGTATGGCGATGCCGCCGCCTCGAGGGGCGACGTGTGCTCCTCGTTCGACAACCTGGACTTTGTGGCCTCGCTGCGAGAGGCGGACTGCTGCGGTGAGTCCTGCGAGGCCGGCGCCGACGATGATGATGTGCATGTTGCTTTGATCAGTTAGAATAACATTTGCAGGAGAAGCCTGGTTGGCTGCGCTGAGGGGCAGTGCCTCACTTTTATAGCTTTGAGTGATGACGTGAGATTCCATCAGGGGACCTCCAGACCTCTCCAGATGACCTCTCCCGGGTATATTTTCCGTTAAACAAAGCGACGATCTAAATCACGCGAATCGAGGCGTCTGAGAAATCTGCTTTATAGACAGCTTTGCTTGGTGTAGCTGTCGTGTAACGCAGGAATGATCTCTGGTTGCCTCGACAAACATGGTTTACTTGACAGGCTGATGACATCAGAGTCCAAGCAAATCGGCAGCGCCATTCAAGAGCGTCACAGCCACTAATTTTATGGGCTAGTCGCTTGGCCAGTGGCGGCCTCTTGTATTCTGGTGCCTTGCATTTCCTGGAGATGGCTGAGGCTATTAATAAATACGGGCTGACGATGGGAACGGATAAGGTCAATGTCGAAATAGGTCTGTCAATTGACGGCCGACTGTCATGTGCAGCAGCAGTCTAGGCTGCCGCTTTCAGTCATGTATATATTTCCCAACCGGTCATGAAGGCCATTTTGTCAATATATCGATCCCTTGAAATGTCCCCGTTTAGACCTTATACAAACACTGTTGTTTCCATGGTGCGTTGATCACTGTTACCTAGATGGGACATGACTGACACAGGCAGCCTCCAACAGAGCTCAATGGCAAGATCCAAAAGCCTGCTTATGAGAACGAATTGAGTCCTCAAAGAGACCTCCAGCTCTACAGCCCCGCACACTTCACCATCAAGAACAGTCATCCTCATCGCATCGACGGCACCTGTGAATGGATCACCACCCACACTCAGTTCCAACGCTGGAGAGACGACAAAGGCAGCGCCCTTCTCTTTCTCACCGGAGACCCAGGGTGCGGAAAGCCCGTCCTCTCGAGATACCTCGCCGACGAAGTACTACGGAACCTATCATCCTGCTACTTCTTCTTCAAGGCCCAAGTAGATGGACAGAACACAGCCGAAGGAGCCCTCGGTTGCATTCTATGACAGCTCTTTGAGCAGAGGCCTGATCTTGTCTCGCGTCATATCTCTCAGCAGCTTGAAGACGACGGGGATAAGCTGCTCCGGAGTCTATGGCGCATTCTGATCTCTGCTGCGGCATCCAACAGAGCTAGTCCGATTATCTGCATCCTGTATGGCTTGGATGAATGCGAGTCTGGTCAGAGACAGGTTCTGTGCAAGCTTGTCTGCGATTTCTTTCGCCAAGGACATCAAGATGCACGCCTAAAGTGCTGATTACGAGCCGAACACTCCCTGACTCTGAGGGACAGCCAACGACCTTTCCATTCATCCATCTCGACAGATGCGACTTGGCAAGAGATATTTGTCTTGCGGCTGACTCTCGACTGGCAGTGCTGTGCAGAAAACTAGACCTCACTGGAGCAGAGGCGCAGGCTATAAGAACGCAGGTTATGAAAGTGCCAGAGAAGACACATCTCTGGGTCTTCCTCGTCTTCGAATATTTACATCGATGTGCCCCCGAACAGCTCAAGGAAGTGACGAGCAACTTGCCAGCGACAGTCCATGAAGCTTACGAGAAGATCCTATCCACGAGTTCCAACCCCGCCAAGGCCAAGAAGCTGCTGCATATCATCATCGCAGCATCACGGCGCCTGACTCTTACCGAGATGGCGGTGGCCCTTGCAGTCGAGGAGAACCACACGTCCCAGAGCGAACTGGCCTTTGAACCCGATCGCCACCTCGGCGATAGTTCCGAGAGCTATGCGGCCCTCTTGTGTCTGTCATTGACAACAGGATCTATCTCTTTCACCACAGTGTCAGGGAATTCTTGGTCCAGGAACAACCCGTCACCAGCGGATATTTCCAATGGAATTCTTCTATCTGCATCGGCTCTTCCAACCACGTGCTTGGACAGATCTGCGCCCAGTACCTCCTCCTTGCAGATGTAGCAGACCATTTCCAGAATCCCCCCAGGAACACCCAGACCCTGCGTGTTGGGCCACTCGACTGTCTCTCCGAAAACTACCCACTTCTCGGTTACGCATGGGAAAACTGGCCCGTTCACCTGAGACGAGGCCACAGCCAAGACGACGCAGCGCTGCATCGCATGATACAGTTCTGCTCCCCTCATACCCTGTCAACACTCGTATGGCTTCGACGGAAATGGTGCCAGCCAGCATTAGACACTGCTCATTTGACACCGCTCATCGTTGCGTCGTATCTAGGACTTCCTGCAATGGTTACACACCTGCTCAAGTCCACGGCTGACGATCCCAACGCGAGAGACGGCGTGTTTGGAAGACCTGCCGTATCTTGGGCAGCTTCTGGAGGCTTCGAGTCTGTTGTGAAACCATTTATCGATTTGCATGGAGCTAGTCGCCGGTCGAGCTTTGTCAAACGTCTCTTTGGCAACGGCATTCATCTCGACTTGAAGAGCAAGCCTCGACGACCTCTGACAGAGCGGGACCGACTCAGCACTCCGTTAGGCTGGGAAGTGCGACTAGATCATGAGGATATCGTTGACCTACTTGTCGGCACAGGTTGTGTCAGGGTTGATGACAAGATGCTGTTTGATGCTGCGAGGGGGGGCTCTGAGGGTATTGTGAAGGCACTGCTCGAGACGGGCCAGGTAAATATTGACTCTAGGGATCTTTTCAAGCGGACTTTGCTGTCTTGGGCGGCGCAGTACGGCCATGAGGGACTGACTAGGTATTTTACTGGAAAAGGGAGGATTCGAGATGGACGCGAGTGATGCCGCCGGCCGGACACCCCTGACATATGCTGCACGGTCCGGGGAGGACCAACTCCTGGACATTTTACTCTCTTCAGGAAAATTTGATGCCGATGTTAGAGATAATCTCTCACGGACACTATCCTGTGCTGCAGAGCAGGGTCATGAGACATGTGTGAGGCTGCTACTCGCAACTGGCAGGGTTAATGTCAACGCGAGAGACGAGAGAGGCGAGACACCTCTGTCACATGCAGCTAGTCAAGGCAGACAAGAATTTGTAAGGATGCTGCTGTTGGGGAACGCAGATCTTGATACTATGGACTACATGGGACGGACACCGCTGGATCTTGCCTCGGCGCGAGGCTTTGAGAGGTGCGTCAAGTTGCTGGAGGAGCGAGCAGAGTATCTTGATAGGTAATAATTAGATATAATTTAATATTAATCAGGCCATTCTATTAAGCCTTGTGACTGCAATTAACTTCTCGTAAATACAATAGGCAGACTGGGCACGTTGAGCGTAAACGTATCCTTCGCCCCCCTATCAAATCTATCCCCACTCTCTCCCCTCGGGAACGCCAAGTCATACTGAAGAGCCACCCGACTAAGCACCATCCGGAGCTCCATGAACGCCAGGTTTCTCCCAGGACAGCTAAACTGGCCCCTCGAGAAGGGTATCCAGGGCACCCTATCCGGGTTCAGCCCGTCCCACCTGTCGGGCCTGAACTCGAGTGCATCCTCCCAGTAGCGAGGGTCCCTGTGGATCGTGTACGTCGGGACCGAGACGATGGTGTCGCCGGGTATGAAGGCGTTGCCGATCTTGATCCCGGCGGGGGGCGTCAGCCGAGATAGCCCGGCGGGGACAGATGGCTTCAGACGAAGGGTTTCGTAGATGACGTGGTCTAGGTATGGTATGGACTTGGCCTTGTCGTAGCTCCAGGCTGTTGGTCCGTCGGGGAACTGGGCCCGGACTGATTTCTGGAGGGTGCGATAGCACACGGGGTGTTTGGTGAGAAAGTATAGTCTATATTGATCAATAGGGAAATCAAGAACCGGTGAACAACTTACGCATTTGTCAGAGCAACAGCCGTGGTATCACTGCGTTTGTAACTTGGTTAATATACAGCTCTTGTGAAATCGTGGCTGCATACCTTCCAGCAATGATCATGAGACGAGAATCCTCTTGGAAGGCTCCCTCGCCGGGGGGTGCAGAACGGTCGTGTTCATCTTCTGCCCTGAGCAGCCATGAAATAACATCACTCGGTTCCTGGTCCTTGAGGGCCACCCTGTTGCTATTGAAAATCTGGAATTTGTTCAAGACCAGTTCTAAAATGCAATGGAAAGAAACTCACTGTACGCTTCGCCTGAAGCTCTCGACCGCACCACTCCGTAAACCGCGAGTAGCTTCCAGTGGCTCCTGGTATTTTGCCAAGCATAGACATTAACCAAGGCATCGTTCCGAGCACTCCAACAGCCGTCATGTTGTCGTGCAAACCTTGGATGGCGGCATGTTTGTGGCCAGAGTTGAGCATATCAAAGTCCTTGGAGAATCCTAACAAAACCATTCAGAGAAAGACATCGACGCTGGTAATCAGATGACACACCTACTTGCCCCATGACGTCGAAGCCAAAGAATACTGCATATCGGGTCATGTCCATGGGAACGCCCTCGTGCTCTGCGATCCGAGAAAGCAATAGATCCACCTTTGACACTATACGCTCTTCATACACCGCAAGAGCTACATTCCCTCATCTGTCAGCGTGGACATTTGTTCCTCATGTATCTTGCATACCTCTGAACGCGAGACCCTTCATCCACGTTCTCTTCCGAAGCTTGTGGAGTGCCAAGTCGCGGGTTGAATTGACAGAGATCTTTGTCACATCATCCGAAACCTGAATATACCATGTCGATCTCGGGCACTGCGTGGGCGGTTCGTAGATGGCGTTTATGGCAGCTTGATGGTTGATGGAAATCTCGCGCGGCCCTCGTTACTCGTCAGTCCTGGTTCATCCTCGCTGTGAAAACCATACCGACTCGGACAAAGTCGCCGTAGGACTCGTGCAGTTTCTGAACGTCTTCATTCGCCTTGAGTCGTTTGGCCGCATTCCTCATGGCGTACAAGCGCGATAGCTTGGCTGCGAAGGGACCTGGAAAATGACAGAGTCGGTGCAGAAACGCTCGGTAGACTAGAATGCTGGTGGAAAGGCCCGCGTTGAAGGATATCGATGACAGGGCCGTTCTCAACATGGCCTCGCCGATGCTGGAACCGCAGACCTGGACATGGGAGACGAGAAGAGCAGCAAGCGCGCCGAGGTACGAGAACAGCAGTGTCCATGCTCGACTATCGATCTCAAATGGCCGAATTGCAACGTGGGCGATAATTCCAGTCAAGAAGGAAATCTGTACCGTGATAAGATTAGTACCAGCGACGGGACAGAGCGCCGCCTCCATTTTCGACATGGCAGAGTTCATGTCCAACGAGACAAATGCCGAGCTGTGGGTTGATATACCCATCTCACCCCTGCCTTGGCCCCGCTCAGGCAGGATGAATCTTCTGCCTGTGTGATATCGGGGATGCAGCGTGGTTGCAAACAGATGAAACGGTGTGGTGCATTGCTGCGATGTGACGTGGCACTGCAGGACTTTATGCACAGTCGGAGCCGCCTGTTGCCTCCCTGGATTTACATGTTGTCCCAATTGCACAATCGCCTGCTTTGGATTCCATCGCCTGCCACCTCCAGCGTCGTATCAACTCGCCACTTGCATGGAGATATTCGCGTGCTCGGCAACCCGCTATTTGACGTTGCTCGAAAATACATGAACCAACTTCTGAATCGCCAGTGACTCGGATGCCACTCGGTAATAAAGCTGATTTGGCCCAGAGCAAAGGGTCCAGCCGGAACAACCTTGTGTCCAGCAATTGAGGCCATCTTTGACGAAACTGCGACTGTCCAACATCGGAAGGAACACGACTTTCCCCAGTACGAGATGCCTGCCCAATGGTCAATAGATCCTAATGGCACAGTAGTAGTCGATGAGCGGCGCCGTCGATCGTTATTAAATAGACTTTGGCAAACTGGCAATCTTTATCGACAGCGGTAAACACGCATCCATTCTAAAACCGTATGTCTCACTGTATTATAGTTCTGTTGCCTGGTATTATAAGCCCTAGAGATCTATGCCAAACCTAAGATAGTCGGATTCTTCCACCTATAAGGTCCCCTGGCTGGAACGGCAACCCACCCAACCCATATAATACCGACGATTATAATTGCCAGTCGCTATGCCACGTAATAGAGTCGTCACATCTGCTGCTATATCGTGTAATAACTATCGGGAATGTGTTGAGTACAAGTGAAGCCCATAACGGACTGGGAGCGAAACTAGATACTCTAAGCGGCGACGGCCTCTTTATCTAACCCGAACAATAAGCTAAAGAAGTGTCCGAGGTCAATGCCGAGACCGAGACCGAGAGCGAACCCGACTCGATCAACGCGGATTGTTCGGTCATTAAGATTTATACGAATCTCTTTCTTATCCGAGTATTGGCATTGCCTTATTAGCACTCGAGTAAATAGATATATAGACACATTGCTTGGAAGGAAAGTTTTAGTTTAGACCTTGAACCAACGTCAATTTCCTGCTATACAGTATTCACCCCTATCTCTACACGCAACATAATGTATCTTAGAGCTTGTTTGGCGGTCCTGCTATCAACCTGCTTCTCGACAGCCCATAGTACGAAAGACCGCGTCATTTCACTAGACAACACGCGGTACAACGGCACTACCCATGTCGAATTCACGTCGCAAGCTCTTGGCCAAGCCGACTTTTTCAAGCTCGATCCAGGCCCGAATGCCACCACATTCGACTCGTCAGTCACCAGACCTGTTTGTATCTCCAGCACTAACCTGCACAGATGGTACTTCGATGCGATCAATCCATCCACCAACGAGACTGTCATATTCAACTTTGAGGTGCAGTGGCCCGTCGACACCACCGTCGACATATCCGAATCCTTCTATCGTGTCACCATCTTTGGCTCCTTTTCAAATGGGACGGCCTACAACTACGAAGTCTATTCTCGGAATGTAAACATCACCGAGAGGGCCGACACGAGCATGCAGGTAGACTTTTTTGGGGGCAACGAATTCAGTTGGTCAGGCTCAGGTCTCTTGAAGCCGAGGCCGGTCTACAACGTGACCATCAACTCACCCCAGTTTGGCATCAAGGGGAGTATCATCCTCCAAGGCAATGTGCGTCCCATGTACAGCCACGCCCAATCGTTATTGAGTGCTGATTTTCTTAGCTTGCCGCACCTCACTACTCCTGCGGCACCGACGCAGCAGGCGTCCAAGAGCAGATCATCCAAGGAGTCGGCTGGGCAAACGCCTTGCCAGACGCCAACGCCACAGTTTCTCTCCAACTAGGCGACACAGTCATGTCGTTCGAGGGATATGGCTACCACGACAAGACATGGGTCGACCGACCCTTTGAAAAGGCCCTCCAGTCCGCCTTCTGGGGCCACGCAAGGCTAGGGCCATATGCCGTCGTGTGGTGGCATTCCCGTGCGCAGGACGGAACGGACATGAGCTCAGAGTATCTTGCAACGTGGCACGATGGGCGGGTCATTGCTTCTCGTTGCGTCGACAGACCTGACAACACGCTGGGCTGGGGAGAGGGTCAGATATGGCCGCTCGTTCCGGGGACTCCGGCTCCCGCGGGTATGATGATGCGCTGGGACCTGGGGGATGCTGGGGTATTTGTGGCCAATGTGACGAGTGACCGTGTATTTGTGGATATTCCTTTCTGGCAGGCTGGCAGGGGACCTGTGACTGGGGGGTTTGAGGGTCGGGAGTTGTTTACGGCTGAAACTGGGCTGTGGTCACTTAACCAACTAGAACCGTTGTGAGCTGATTCTCTGGCTGTTAGATTGGTCAGAGACGATTATAATGGCGCTGATCATTACTCCAGTCAACAAAGATATAAGAAGGAAGCGCCAAAGAAGGATGTCTCCATCTGCGGCAAGAAACCTTAAGAAGTAAAGCGCCAAAGGAAAAGGGGCAGCCCAGACTGTTCTGTCCGTCAAGATTCTCCGAGGAACAGCAGCCCTCCTGTGTCTAGAATTAGACATGAAGCAGCGAGAAGAAGACCAAAAACAACAAAGATCCGCAGGAGAGCTTGTATGGCTCTGGTCGGCATTCATCGGAAGGTCGGCTGTGACATTTCACAAGTGCCCTAGGTGCCCCTGAATTAAAGGCCACCTAAGAGAGGTGAGCGAACTTGACCAGCATCAAATCTATTAATTATTTCACATGCGCATTTTAGGGAGTACTTACCAAGAAAAATAGGTATCTATTCCGTAAGCAGATGCCCAAGCTCAAATCTACCAACACCCACATGTTAGTCAGTCCCGAACGCCAGATTTGCACAAGTTTACGGGTTCTATGAAGGACGCCAGAATGAGCAAGCTGATGATGCAGATAAAACTTGGTGGGCTCTGAAGATCCGGAGCGTCAAAGATGGACGATGCAAGGGAGAGGATCAAGCGGGGGGATGGAATTCCGCGGGTGCAGGCGTCGGCCTGTTCAAAGGTTCCCCAGAGGCCAATGTGCTTGAAAGTCGGAAATTTCCACTTGGTCACGCTGATGTGCTCTTGAAGAGCATCCCGGTTGACACCCACAGTGAGATAGGTGCAGGTCTTACCCAGGGCCAGGAATTCTCTCAGGTACGACTTAAAGTCGAGACAGGGCGTGCCCTCGAGGTGGATGACGTTGGTGCCGCAGGGCATCTGCGCGACAATCTCCTGGACGAGCGTGTGGTTGATCTCGGCTGCGCTCTGGGACGAGCCGTCCGAGATGGAGTCCCACTGGTCTACGCCAATGGCGCTGCCCAGTTCCTTGGGGAAGTCGGCCTCCTTGGCGAAGGCCTTGGGGAGCTGCTTCTCGAACGAGTGGTCGATCTGGCTTCCGCCAACGTCGATGATGGCTCCGTTCCCTCCAAAAGGCCAGTCCGTCGACATGACGGGCGAATGGATGATTGTGTGCCGAAAAAAGATGGGATGGTTGGTGCGGTTTGAGTGGGCGATGGACAAGATACCCTTGGGGGAAAATCTTGGGATGACGAGGACTATTTATCCCAGAACTTGTCGTGAAGATAACCTGGCTATGCCAATGCAATGTATTCGCTGTCCTTGAGCATGCCAGTTGCGACGTCGAGTGTTGGGGTTGAACATCTTATGTGCAAGAGGAACAGCATTCAAGAACCACTTTGAGATTGAATGGGATTATTCTCTATGAACACTATACTACAAGGGTCAGTCGTGGTGAACTCAACTCGGAACAGTACCATGGTTGATATCTTCCTCTTATCCTTTTGAATACGAAATTGGTATTGCCTGGAAAGGGGAGTTCTCTAGGATCAAGATGACAAGCAAGCACTGATACCGAGTGCCTGGTTGATTGCGAATATCCACGAGTGCTACGTTGGATGATGACTTGACAGATAGCTACTGGTCTATTGATCGGATCAAGTGTTTGGCAACTCCCGTCGTTTTAGTGCTCGTGATATATTATCAGAGATCGCAATAGAGCATGTGGCATCAATGTCTTTGGGTAACATCCCTTTGCGAGCGGCATACCAGGAGAAAAGTGCCATCCTCCACTGCCTGTCGCCGTCTCAGGGTTGGCTGTACAGCAAGCACTCGAATTACACACCTGTGTATCTCGAGAATCGTCGACCGATCCAGACTGTTCAAGCCTAGCGGTATGACCAGACTCATGAAATCTTGACGCTACCAGGGTTGAAGACGGCGCACACACAATCAAACTGCTATTTCTTCTCATTTGCAATGGTGAGAATCTTGTCATGCGCGTGCCACTTGATGTTGACGATCTAATAGTGGTTTGCCTTGTTGCATATCACTCCAGGGGCACAGGGCACCATCGATCCTGGCTAGCCTCCCTCGCCGCGTTCTCTATTGTTCATAACATCCGTATTCACAGGCAGCTGGATGGATGGGAAGCAAATCAAGCCAGAGTAAGGCACCCTGTCATAGATGTGCACCACCCTGTTCCTACCGGCAATGAGAAAGATATTCTATTCGTCGGCCTAAAATAGTAGGGCTAGGCGCATCGGGTCATCACTTAAATACGATCTTGACCTTCCTCTAACGGCAGATTAGAGGCACGGGATCGAATCAAACTAAGCAAGTAAAGCACCGGCCCTTCTAGACCTGCATGTCGCAGCTTGTTTTCAGCCGCACTTTGTGTAAGCACGGGATAACTTTACTCGGACGGCACATGTTGATCCCTAAAGATGCACAGTAGTGTCACTCATATCGGTAAATGATTTGCCAGCTAAAAATACCCTGTTCTAGTTGTTTCGCCTAGGGTCAACCAATGTGGTTATCAACACCACCTGGAGGCTACAACCTCGTGGTCACTGGGTATAAAAGACACTCGCTCTGCCGAACGAAAACGACCAAGCAACCCTTCATCTTCGAGTTCTCTCCATACTTCTGCCAACATGAAGCTCTACGCCATCGCATCTCTCCTCTTGAGCAGCACCCCCGTCGAGGCAACCCAGTGCAGGGGTCCTCCGTGCGGCCGCTTCGAGAACGACACGCCCTGGGCCGCCAAATGGGGTGATCTCGGCCAGACGGACCACATGTGCAAGCTCTGGAACGTGCGCGACCCCGTCAAATGCTACCAGTACGACCTGGGCGCCCGGTCCTCCAGGGGCGGCTACTTCCACTCTCCCCGCGTCGACGTGGACGCCATCTGCTACGCCAACAGGAGGTACTACGTCAAATGGGGCAACGACGAGAGCGAGCTGGGCGTTGGTGCCGGCGTGTGGGTAAAGATCCGGTCGGACCAGACGGCGAGGTGTCGTGAGAGGAATGGGGCTCCTCATTGTACTATTAACCCGAGGTGATTGGCATACTTTGATAGGGATATAGACTGGATGTAGGGAGTGAGATACTAGAGCTGTTAGTCCTAGTAGGGCAGCTGAAATTGCAGTATTTCTGGTCTGACTCCGAGTCCCGCAGCGTTCTCGTCGACCTGATCGCGTCCTCATTCGACACTCGCATCCCTGGGCAACTTTCTCTTCATCTTCATCCTCTCCACCATCATGACTCTAGACGCCCTCCATAATCGAGTTGCCGCGACAGCCTGCCTCTCAATCCTCTTCCAATCCCCGGTGTAATTCTTCGCTAGCGGCCCAACGAGGGGTAGCAGCGCCGAGTCCAACAAGCAACCCGGAGGATGACCCAGTCCAGTCCATATTTCCCCGTCGTTAGCCCTTGCCGCAAAACAGCCCTCATTCCCGGCCAAGACTCGGTCGATCGTATCAGGCACAGCTTGGAACTCCAGAACCTTTATCAAATCCACGACCACAATCCTCTTGGATAGTGTCAGTCCGAGGTCCTGCTGTAACCCCGAGACCAACCCCCTCGGCTGCATAGTGCAAGGCGTGGTGTATTCCCTGCTCAGACCATCCAGGACATTTTCAACCTCGGCCTTCATCCTCTCAACCGAAAGTTTGAAAGTCGGACTCGTAGGGCTTGCAAAGTCCCGCTGTTTACCGGTGCCGTTGCCGTGGCAGATGAATCGCCGGTCTGCTAGATACGGGCTTCCAGTGAGCGGCTTAGGCATGACGGAGAGAAGAGCATCGAGTAGTTGGTGTAGCTCTGCGGTGGGACGCGGTAGTCGAATAGCAGGATCCCGACATTCTCGCGGTCCCAGCAGGCGGCGAGTTTGTCGTTTTCGGCAGAACGATCTTGGATCCTGCTGAGTTCGGCTGACGTGAGGAGTTTTGGTCGGGGCATCGTTTGGGACTGAAACTTGTTATTTGATAAACTCACTGGGGAACAGGTCCTATTAGAACAAAGGTTCGTGTCTTTGGCTGTCGGGGTGACTCAAAGTTGCCTCGTGTTGGCTTGGCCCGTGCCTGGATGCCGTACTTCCGCCTTGGCTTCTGCAATCCCTTTTCAGTGGCATTACGCGGAGCATGAGGAGGATTCAGGCCGGGAGACCTGGACTTGAAGATATCAGAGCAACAACATCACTGCACCAGATGCACGCGATCGACCTCGTGGGTACTATAGAAATCAATCTCTGCTTGTTAAACTATGCAAATCAGACTTGCTTTCTATTTCAGCTCTCAAAAGGTTCCACTTGCTTAACCACCCTCGCAGGCTGACCCATGACCACGCTCCAAGCGGGCACATCCTTGGTCACAAGAGAACCAGCAGCAACAGTACTGCCCTGTCCAACAGTCACCCCAGGAAGAATAACCGCATTCCCGCCTATCCAGCAATCACTCCCTATCGTGACGGGCAAGGCAAACTCGACGCCCTCCTTGCGCATCCGTGCATCCGTCGGGTGCGAAGCAGCAAAGATTGCAACATTAGGACCGCACATTACCCCATCGCCGATGGTGACAAGCGCAGAGTCCACAATGACGAGGCCAAAGTTTGAGTAAAAGTTGGTGCCGATCTTGGTGTTGCACCCATAGTCGATGGAGAAGGGGGGCTCGATGCAGATCTCCGCGTCGGCAACGTGGCCGAGCAGATCTTTCAGAAGTACCAGGCGCTCTTGCAGTAGTTCTTTGAAACAGGACGACTGGGCAGGCCAGAAGCGGTTATATTCGACTGCCAGTCGACGGGCCTTGAACCGGGCAGCCTCCAGTTCAGGAACCATGGTATCATAGCTGGCATGGTTAGACCGCCGTGGCTCTAGTGGGCGGATGGACAACTCACGGCATGCCTGAGATCATCTTCTCGTACTCTTCGCACCAAGGTACATTGGCAAGGCATCTTGCCTTTTGTATCTCAGTTAAGGACTTGACAGCTGACGCCATCTCAAGTTCTCAACCCCGGGTAGGCGGATCGATAGCAGAAAAGAACTGTCAGGAATAATCCGAGGAGGGTTAAACGCGCTTTCTTTAATGTTTGCTGACCAGGTATGTATTTAGAAGAATCTAATGCTTAAATATCTATCAGAAAATGACAGTCCCCGAGATAGACTGGGGTGGCCGAGAATTACCCCTTTGAGCCCTCAACCCACAAGGCAGTTACTCGAGGCCCGAACAATACTCCACATGGTTTCCCCAGCTTTTATCACGGCATCTCGTCTATTTAGCCCTACCGGTGTGTCCAGGGCCCAAGGATGATGAGCAATGGATTAGACGAAAACTATGGTGCATACCACCTACCACACCAAGCCATGAGATGAGAAATCCGGAGCCTCTCCGAGACTATTTGGTCAAATAATCTGATTAGTAGTCTCAAATGAAGCTCAGTCAGAGTATTTTACTACTGCTGCTCAGATCCGCTCAACAACGCTTCCGCATCTCTTCTACCGCCTCGAGATTATTCCGCAAAGCCGCAAAACCAGCCACACTCCCAAGGAACGAAACCCGCCCACCCTCAGCTTCGTAGATTTCCACCTGCTCCCCATGCTTGACACCCACGTCAAATCGCCGAATCCTAAACTCGACAGCGTCTAATAGAGCTTTAGCAACGACGGTGAGCATCTCAAGAGCGTCTACATCACGGGTGTTGTGGCCGCATGCCATTTTAACCCGCGGTGCAAGCGGTTGAGCTTCGGTGTCCCCTTTCAATTCAGTCAGAATG
>JABFEP010001895.1:0-15159 GCA_013618265.1 Fusarium albidum
TCGTCCTCCTCCTCCTCGTCGTCCTTGTCCTCTTCCTCCCCTTCGTTTTCGTCGTCCTCTTCCTCGTCGCCCCTGGATCCCTCACCCAAGAACGACGACCCTGTATCGTATCCGCTGTGACTGTTGCTGTGAACGGCACCGACTCCGTTGCTGTGAACATGGCTAAATCCGTTGCTGTGAACATGGCCGGGTCCGTGGCTGTCAACATGACCGAGTCCGTTGCTATAAGCGGCACCGACTCCATTGCCGTNNACTCCATTGCCGTTAACATGGTGGTTGAAATGGCCATATCCGTTGCGAGCACCAGACTGTTGGGCACCGTTGTCGTGAACATGGCTGAACCCGTTGCGGTGGTCATCATCAAATGCGTTGCGCTGAACGGCACCGACTCCATTGCCGTTAATATGGTATGATTGGTATCCGTTGCGAGCAGGCTGTCGGGCACCGTTGCCGTGGTCATGGCCAAATGCGTTGCGCTGGATGGCACCGACTCCAATGCCCAGGATATTGTCAAGTTCGTTGCGCTGGACGACACCAAATCCATCGCCATTAGCATCGTCAAGTGCATTGCGCCGGATGGCACCGACTCTATTGCCGTTGACATGATATCCGTTGGGCTGGACAGCACTGACTCCATTGCCGTTAACATGGCCGTCTTCGCGAGGGCCAGGCGAAGGCTCCAACTCGTTCCGGGCGTGGTGGTTGGTGGTCTCGATCCACTGCACTAGCAGCTGTCAGTCACTCGTCAAGCCACGCAAGACGCAGACAGGCCAGACACGTACAAACCGCCGGCGCCTCAAACCACACCTGGCCCTCGGGCCACACCAGTGCCTGATCCTCGGGGTCCTCCTCGCCGTTGTGAATCGCTCCCATGTCCGGCCACGTGCCGAGGCGGAAGATGGATTTCAGCTTGTAGTCGCAGTACCGGCCGGTCTTGCTGCATTGCTGGCACGTGGGCTTCTGCTGGCCGCACTTTAGCTTTCGCACCTGGCATGTGCTGCTGTGTGACGGGTGAGCTCAGTGACGGACGGATAGGGAAGGGGTACTCACCACCCGGCGAATGACCGCATAGCTCTCTCGCCCTTGGTCTTGGACATGACAGGACCGGTCTAGAAGGGAAAATGGAAGAGAACAAAAGAGAGATAATGTCTGATGACTGGGCGATGATGGTCGACGATGATGCTGCTGGCGTTGGTGATGCTGGCGTTGGTGATGCTGGCGTTGGTGATGCTGGCGTTGGTGATGCTGATGCTGATGCTGATGCTGGTGATGTTGGCGATGTTGGTGATGATGACCAGTTCCAGGCATCAGATACCTAAACGGCGGTGCTGGATACCCCTGGTACTTGCTCGTCCCAGAATCCAAACACGAAGCAGGCAGTTCGGTGTATATACTCTACCTGCCATTTTAGCCTCCCGAGGCACCTTCCCTCGTGCAGTCACCGTCTTTGTTTAGATTCGTCCAAGCATCCTGCCGTTCAAGAGCAAGATGCAAAACGGCAAAGGAAGCGGCCCCAGAATCCTGCAGAAACTGGTCTGAAGCCCATTTCAGCAATCTTCCCGACAGAGTGGCTCTGCGTCGATGCATTAGGGAAGCTTATTGCGAGCTGCGGTTGATAGAGGTAAAAAAAAAAATTAAACTCTTCTTTTATTATGGATTCGAACCAGAATGCATAGCAGTAGGGAATCGGTTGTGATGTCCGTGATATCAATAGTGTTGTTCATATTGGAGACGCAGACGCAGACGCAGAAGTGGTAGCACGGCAGTATCGCGGGTGACCTCTTTGGGAAGCTGCACCTCGGGCATCTCTTCCGAGTATCCCGGCTGCGCGTCACCAAGACAGCACAAGTATTTAGTGTCAGCCAGACCCAACGCCTTTGAGCCATCTTCAATCCAACATGTCCCGGCTGACCAACAAGGTCTGCATCGTCACCGGATCCTCCTCCGGCCTCGGACGCTCCATCGCGCTCGGCTACGCCCGCGAGGGAGGCGTCGTCGTCTGCGCAGACCTCCAGCCCCGCGCGCGCGCAGACGTCAACGGCGAGGAGTCCATCAGCACCGACGACCTCATCAGGTCCGAGGGCGGCAGGGCCATCTTTGTGCAGACGGACGTGAGCAAGGCTGCGGCGGTGGAGGCGCTCGTGGGTCGGGCCGTGCAAGAGTTTGGCCGAATCGACGTGTGAGTCACTGCCGTCAGAATAGCTGTCCTTTTACTAAAGGCCAGCCTCGTCAACAATGCGGGCATCTCTGTCGAGGCGGGGAAGCCGGCGCTGAGGATCCACGAGACGCCCGAGGACTGGTGGGATCTGACCATGGCTGTCAACGCAAAGTCCATCTTCCTCGCGTGCAAGTCCGTCATTGCGCAGATGCTCAAGCAGGACGTCGAGTCTGGCGACCGAGGCTGGATCATCAACATCTCGTCCATTTTCGGGATCGTCGCAGGTGGAACCATACGTAGGCCTAAACCTTTCTCTTTAGAACTCTGACTCTGACTTGACAGCCGCGTATTGCGCTTCCAAGGGCGCCGTGTCCAACTTGACCAGGCAGGTCGCTCTGGACTATGCAAAGGACGGCATCCACTGCAATGCCATCTGTCCGGGATGTGAGTTGCTCGGCTCTGTCTATGGCCTCGGCTGATTGTGCAGATACCGAGACGGCCATCTTTGCCGACACCATCAAGATTCACGACATGGACGCCATCAGGGCCAAGCATCCTCTCCATGGGACGGGCACCCCGGAGGATCTCGTGGGGGCGGCGGTGTTCCTTGCGAGCCAGGAGGCGAGGTGGATCACTGGCGTGTGTCTTGCCGTGGATGGGGGATATACGGCGCAGTAGCTGGGCATCCAAGGTCTATGGCAGTCTGAATCCAGTCTCTATAGAATATATCGAAAGTCCCTATTCTGGTTATCCGTCTCATCCACTTCAAGTAAGCCTTCATCACCCTGAAGATCCACACGTCGCCGCTCCTCCGGATCAACATGAACACCCTGCTCACCATCCCGCCGTCGGTTCTCCCAATCAAGATGGAAGCGCAGAGCAACCGCGAGGACAATCGTGATCGCGAAGCAGATCAGAATAGTCGTGTAGGCAGTCTAAAACATTAGTCTCTTGGTCAAACAATAAATGAGCACGTACATGATAGCTCGGCGCTTCGCTGCTGATAAAGAACTGCGGCCCACACAGATTGCCCACGCAGTAGCCCACGAATATCAAGGCCATGACGGTCGACTTCTTGGTGAACCCAGCGACATTGCTCGACGCCAGAGACAGCATGAGCGGGAACGCCGGCGCAACCGCCATGATGAGCCAGAAGCCAGCAAGACGAGCCAGCCTCTCCGCGCCCGGGAGGAGCTTGATCATGAGGATCCCAGCGACGGCCATGAGGTACACGAGGACGAGCGCGACGAGGCGGGATTTGCGGATGACCGATGTGAACACGGCTGCGAGGACGACAGTCGTGAGCTGAAAGGCCGAGGCGGGGAGACCCATGAGGATGGTCTGCAGCTCGTCGTAACCAAAGCTCTTGATGATGATTGTGCTGAACTGGGGGAGTCAGAGACCGCACACTAGATATCAGGGGTTGCATACGCTGGTGGTCCCTCCGTTGGGGACGCAGATTATAAAGGAAAAGATAAAGAACCACCATGACTTGACGTCCTTGAGGGTTTCGACGAACTGCTCGCGATCCCATTTCCTTGTCTGTGTAGTTTTCTGATACTTTTTGGGACGGAGGGACGCGAATTCACGCTCGGAGGGGGTCAAGAAGGAGGCGGTAGACGGTGAGTCTGGGAGGTAAAAGTACAGCAGGACAGACCATGCGATGGTGATGAGACCAAAGATGAGGAAGAGCATCTGTCAAGTCAGTATGTGTATATCCAATAGAGTGTGAATCATACCTTCCACGGCGCAAATCCACCCTCGTACTTCAAGATGCCGTACGCAATCATGGCCCCGACCATGCTGGCAGAGGCATTACCCGCAAACCAGAACGAGTGCCGAGAGACGTGCTCGCCGGGCGTGTACCACATCCCTGTGATGAGAGAAAAGCCAGGGCTGATGGCGCTCTCAAAGACGCCCAGAAAAGTACGAAGGACCATGAGACCGGCGTAGGAGGACACGACGGCGTGGAGAGTCAGGACGATGCCCCAGATGAACCTGGACTGTATCAGAATGTTCTTTCACAGGTGAATGATGCGTACATGAGGATGCTGAGGTACTTGCCGAGAGGGAACTTGACAAAGCCGAGGGAGATGGGGTACGAGGCGCAGAGGTAGCCGATGTAGAAGATGCTGGATGCCCAGCTGAACTGCTGGCCTACGAGGTTCTAGCGGAGTGAGCGCCAGCTGTTATCTGCGTGTTGACTCTTACCAGATCTTCTCTAAGGCCTAGAATGGCGCTGTATGCCAGACTGGTTTCTGCTTGTGTGAGCATCTCCACCTCCAGTGATGAACCAGACGTACTATCCAGGTACTGAAGTCCATAGCTGGTGATCAACAGAGGCATGAGTCTGCAGTGGTCAGTTCCGATCACCAGTCACCAGACTCGACGTACCGCATGTCAATCTTGCGAACCAGCTTCCTCTCATCAGGAATCGCATCAACCACCCCCAGTTCATTCGACGCCCTCACCTCATCAGAAGGCTTCATGTCATTAAGAGTCTGCATTTTGTCTCGTTTGCAGGATGGAGGAGAGAAAACTCTGATGTCGACTGGTCGTAAAGTTCAGGGCGCCATTTCTCTACTTGGTCTCTGCTTATCAACAAAACTCTCTTAGATATCCGTGCTCAGTCTGCTGCACGCTGCGTATCACATCGGTGTATAATCTAGGGCCCTTGACTCGCGCCGACTATACACCCCAGACTCTTACACATGGGTGTCTAATTGGCCAGTTTAATCGACCACCAAATGCAGTACTATCTCTACAATTCTACATTCTAAATCCATCACCGACCAGCTGTCGTATCGCCCTCATCGAGATCCCCGACATGCCCTTCGCCGCCTCCACCGCCTCAAAGACACCCCTCATGGCAGGATCGGAGAGGTTCCTGACGACCCACTCCCTGTAGACGGGATCGTGCGTCTCTATGCCCGCCACGAGCAGCGCCCACTGGAACCGCTCCAGCAGCTGGACCGGCCCCGTGGCGGTGGCGTGGTACGCGGCCGTTATCAGCTCGGCCAGCGCGCAGTGCACCTGCACGGGCACGGGCAGCTCACCGAGGTTGGAGCCTCTGCCGCGGTACAGATACACCTCCAGGGCGTGGTAGATTGTCACTGTGACGAGTGCCATCAGCGGAGGGGACTGTCCCGGTTGTCCACAGGATGATGCGAGGTCAAAAAGGAATGACTGCTCCTGATGATCTGTCAGCTAGCACATTTGCCAAGAGTGCAGATGGCATACTTCTCGTAGACGCTGCAGCTTTCTCCAGATGCCGAGTTCCATCCCCAGCGTCTGGGCATCACTGCCCTGACTGTACCGGTTTATGTCATGCTGGAGCATGATAAGAGTAAAGTAGACGCCGATGATGGACCCGTGCTGGTCCTCTGGTGGTACAGCATCCGGCGAGGGGATGGCCGACCTCGACCGCTGCCAGATGTTGCGTCTCGCCTCTGGATTCTCTCCAACATAGCCAGCAAAGACCTCCCCACAGCCAAAGAAGCCGCAGAACACATCACGATCGTACATGTACGTCAGCATGCGCGAGAGAAGCGCCACGTTCGAGTTGGTGCTACCGTAGGCGCACATTTCATCCAGGGCATGCCGCCTGACGTAGATGAGCACCGCGGAGCTCAGCTCCCGCAGTCTCTGAACATCGAGGGGATGTCTCCGCATCCAGAACATGTAGAGGTACAGAAACGACAGCATCATGGCCATGTGGCTCGTCGACGAGGGAGACTCGAGAGCCTGGCTGAAGAGCTGAGAGGCCCGCTGGAAGTGCAGATGCGACTCCATAGGGGGGTGGGCGCTGAAGCCCTGGTGGATGGCCAGCTCGCTGTGGGAAAAGGCAAGGAGGAAGTGCAGCGCCATGCGGTTCATCGACGCGAGGTTGAAGAAGAGCGTGTGGGCGGACCGGTTCGATCCTCGTGTTGATTTCAGCGGCGCGAGGACCATGCGGTGGAAGGACACGGCTTGGCTGTCGTTGGTGCCGATCGGGGGGGCTGGTTCCAGCGCGTTGATGTATGACCCGGGGATGATGCTGAAGAGGTCGAAGGGCATGTAGCGGGAGAGGTCAAAGTGGGGGTTGGCCAAGAAGCTGTCGAGCTGAAACATCCAGTCTGTGGTTTGGGGTTCTGATATCAAGGTGCCGGCGTCCACGTCGAATGCCTGATTGTACAGACCGGGCTCTGGTGTGCCTTCGCCGGGAGCAGTGCTGGCATCCTCGATCCGCTTCGGCTGGATATCCTGGGGCTTCCAATCGCCGCGGCCCTTGATCGGTCCTGTCCCTCGTCTCCTCTGCGCCAATGGCTGCCTCGGAGGCTGCCACTCGCACGTCAACTCGAGACGGACGCACCGCTTACACGTCGGCCGCTGCTCGTCACACTTGACCCTCTTGCTCAGACAAGTCTGGCAGCCTAGTCTGCTCAGCATCAAACGTCCTGGGGTGCCAATTTCGAGGGCAACAAGGACGGAAGCGACATGGACTCACCGTTCCTGGACCGTCCTCCCCGCTCGGTGCGACGCCGCTTCGGCTGAGTCCCTGTGGTACTCATGACGGCCAGATATCACATGGCTTGAACTCCTGCCCGCCACGTTTCGAGACTCGCAAAAGCAGAGGTGGAGAAGGTTCCGGGGATCCGGACTCCGACGCTTGGGGACCTGGAGGTTGTTATCGCTACCAGATAAGGCAAGGGCCGTCGATTAAACTGGCGAATCAGGGGTCAGCAGTACTCAACACAGCTGAGCAGATGGTCAAGGTGAGTGCTCTGTATGTAGAATATTGTTTCTTCTGCTTTCACCTTTTCTCTCTGATTATCGTCATGGGCAATTCCATCTCTTACGCCACGTCGGATTATCGGGTCGACATCCCAAATGCCGGGAGTATCAAAGGTTTGCAGTTTGACCAAAAGTCTCGAAGATTCGCTGGCGTCCCCTATGCCCAGCCTCCAGTAGGCAACCTGCGATGGCGGAAACCCGTTCCTCTGCCCTTCAACCACAGCTACTCTACAGACGGGACTCCCTTCGACGCAACGGGGTTCGGGCCTGTGTGTCCTCAACCGAGCTACTCCAAGACAGCGAGCGAGCACATGGCGCATCACGAATACGGCGAGGACTGTCTCCGACTAAACATCTGGACTCCTGTTTCAGACACAGACAGGAAATGGCCCGTCATGATCTGGTTTCATGGGGGATGGTTCCAGATTGGCGATCCTAGTCAAGAGGAGAGCATGGATCCGACCGAGCTGATATCAACTGGCGAACTGGGTGCTGTGTTCATCGCAGTAGGGTATCGCCTCAATATCTTTGGATTCATGGCCTGTCGTGCTCTGCGGGATGAGTCCAAGGGCGAAGCTGCAGGCAACTACGGGCTGTGGGATCAACATCTTGCCATTGACTGGGTGCAGCAGAACATAGCCCACTTTGGAGGCGACCCCGACAATATCGTCCTCGCCGGCCGCAGCGCAGGAGCATACTCTGTCCTCGCGCAGGTTCTGCACGACTTTCGCAGCGCCAGGAAGGACCACTTCAGGCGACTGGTCATGTACTCGAATGCCATCCCGACACAGCCCAAGACCCTCGACGACTGTGAACCCCAGTTTGAAGAACTGTGCAGATACTTTGACGTCCCTAAACATCTGGACGGCGGTGAGAAGCTGCAGCTGTTACGAGCAGTCGACGCGGATCGTCTCTGTTCTGGAATCATGAAGATGAAGTACCACACTTTTCGCCCCGTCACCGACAACAGGTTCATCCATCCCGGCATCTTTGAGTACTACCAGGATGGATCGTTCTCAGCCGAGTTCAAGAGACGTGGACTGAAACTCTTTATCGGCGAGGTCATGAACGAGGATGCCCTGTACGCTGTGACGAATCCACCCGATGCGAGCGTGACTTCGCTCAAGTTGCAGGTTTCAAACTATTACCCTGCTTCTGTGACCCAGAGACTCCTGGAGCACTACCAGATGCCGATGTCAGAGGACGTCCGAGGGTGGCGGGACTTGTACGGACGCATCATTGCCGATGGCCAGGTGCGGGCTCCATCTCGGTACCTTGTCAATAGCCTGGTGCAGAATGGGGTCGAGATGGGTTCTATCTGGCGGTACATGATTGCATATCGTCTGTCGTTCATCACGGAGGACATGGCGCCGGTTTCATTCGGAGTGACGCATGCCATGGATAAACCGATATGGAAGTACGTATTCAGCAGTCTTTAAGGGTGTGACTAACGGAATAGCTACTCTATCATGAATGATCCGACAGCGGAGGAACGGAGGTTGATGCATGATTGGATATCTGACCTGAGAGCGTTTGTGAATGATGAGAGTGGATATGCGTACGGAACTACGGTGCCGGATGAGTACAAGGTCATGACGCCGGAGGGGGGGATCGAGGTGCAGAGGGATAAGAGGTGGGGGGAACTATTGCAAGTGATGGATATTTTTACGGGCAATAGATAGACATGTACATGCTGGACAGAATAGAATCGAGGCCACATGGGGTGCTTATTGAACAGCACCTGTCAATGGTCTAGAACTCACCAAAATCCCCGGTCCATGCGTCATCCTCCGACCATCGGCCAACGTATTCGCTTCTAGAATAGGAGAGAAGAAAGTCGGCCCTGCTCCGGAGGTACAATGCCGTGTGGCGCCCCCTGTATCCGACCCTTGCGTCTGGGCTGATGCCTGTTCAACTTCATTCGACCTCAGAAAGCCAGAAGCAATTCATGAAATGATGGATTCGATTTTAAATAATTACTAAACACCGGACAGCTGGCGCCATCAACCTTTTGTCTAACCCAATCCCAAACCCGTGGTATCTCCTTTTCCCTTTACCTAATCATCCGCATCCTCGTCTTTGCCGGGATACATAATGTCCTGTCTAAATACAGCCTTGATATTAAAGTAAAACACAACAGAGAAAGTAATAAGAAGAATGATGGTCATGCCGTTGGCCGTCCAGAGGATGCCCTCGCACTTGAACTCGTTGCCGATGGAGATGGTCGCAAGTGTGAACCCCGTGTTGGGAAACACAAGAGGCCACCAGCCGAGGTGGAAGTGCTCGGGTGGTGATGCCGCAACAGCAATAACAGCGATGAGGAACCACCAGAGGCTGAGTACCCAGAGAAAGACGGCACTCAGCAGAGCCACGACGCGGACCGTGTCAACGTCGAGGGCGAGGTTGTCTGCGCCAGAGATTGTATCCGGCAGACTGTTGGCCATCCCTATGAGTGCCAGGGCCGTGAAAGCAGGTGGTCCAACACACATGAAGAGTCCAGTCCGATGTTCACGACCTGGTAGACCAGACTGCATAAGTCGACCGACCATGTGGGAGTACATCATCATGGACACGCAGAAGCCTAGTCCCTGACACGTCAAGCCTGCAAAGATGATGGGCAGGGGCTTGATGTTGTTCTGCGTCTCGAGAATGACTGATGCGACTGTCCCCGATAGCATGACGGGGAAGATGGGCAGGAGCCAGCCCGGCATCATGGTCTGCAGGTTGTAGCTGTGGGCGGCAAACAGGTAGTAGTATTGACCGACAGCCAGGATAAACGTCACGGCTGCGTACGCCCAAAAGATTGTCTGCGTCGCCCAGAGGTACGACGCGTCGTTCTCGGGGATGGCGTAGCGCTGCGTGCTGGTGATGAGGGTCGCCACGGCGAGGAAGAAGGTGGGGAACATGAGCCCCTCGCGGTGATGCAGCACCGACGCCGTCAGATCGCCAGGGTTGAGCAGGAAGCGGCACGCCATGGCGATGCACACCACGGTGAAGATGACGAGGTTGAGGGCGTAGAGGACCATGCCGATGGTCCTCAGACCGGTGAATTGATGGGGCTGCACGTAAATGAGGAGTGCCAGACCGCCGGAACTCATCGGCAGGGTGAACCACGCCCATGTAAAGTGGTGTAGTCGTTGTCGAAGAGACATTTCTGTCTGTTGATCCGGCTTGCCCTTTTCGAGTGCTGATGGTGTCTCAGAGTGCGGAACCGGCACGGCCTGGATCGACGTGACCGAGTTTCTGCGAGTGGGCGCATTGGAGTCGCTCCAAGAAATGTCCATATCTCTATGTAGTAGGGGATTCATGGCGAATTTTTCCGAAGCGAGTGAACGAATGGAGCTAATCAATCATCAGAGCTTGCAGTGAACGAGTGTGAATTGACTGTATCAAGAAAGCGGAACCCATGATATTTATAGAGCTGAAGAGGGAGATTTAAAGTTGGACATTGAAGTGGAATCATGCATGTCGGCTTCGCCTAAAAGGGGGCCGATTACGATAACGGCACGAATCATGATGCCGCCGAATCTCGTGATGCCAGAGCGAAAAAACCGTGACTCGCGACAGAGCAGGAATCTTGGCGGGAGATGGACCAGGACCGCATTACGAGTTGGGCACGGCACGGGCGAATGTCGTGCTTCAAATGCCGTCGACTTTGAGGCTCCGGTCGGGCCTTGGACCTGAATTGCAGGGGGGCCTTGCCTCTCCCCCTTGCATTCTCGGTGGCGTCGGACCCGATTTGGCTGACCATCACCCTACTCAACAGGCTATGCCAGGGCAGTGCCGCCGCGTCAACTGACGGTGTGGCTCCGCGGGTGACTTGCCGGGCCGCCGGGCCAGTGCCAGCTGGTCGGGCCAGATAAGGAGCCTCATTGCCAGGCCGTGGGATTGATGATTTTAATAGGGATGAGAATGGGAGTATGGCATCATTCATCACCCATGGCATCTACAGCAATCAGAACACCATCTACAGAGAGGGATCAGCTCGCGCCCAACTGTTCCGGCCCAAGACAGGGATCTTCTTTTAATTAACTAATTGCCGATGAATTCTGTGGATCCTGCGCGCCCAAATCGCCAGTTCTGCCGTCGGAGCCCGGCAACCACACTCCATGCGTTGATCCTTTAGGTATCCAGAATGCAAGATGAAGATAACGTCGAGATGGATTAGTCTGCATACAGGCAGTGGATACTGATTATCGTCTGTCTTGATCTCTGATGCTTGGATAGAACCCGGCAAGCAGCTGCTGCTTTGGGATAGACCTTGGCCTCTGAAATGGCTAACCGATATCATCCGAGATTGGCTGAGGTGATACTGATATCGGTGAGCACATCCCAGTCAGTTGTTATCTATATCAGATGAAACACCACGAGTACATTCAATTCCAATGTTATACAGCAGATAGTTGTCATACGATCTCGAGATCCGAGTTTCAATTGATAAAAAGACACTTCTGAAAGATATACATGAACTGTAATCATCCACTCAAGATACACACTCATATCTTGCCAATGCCCGCATTCTTCTTCACCGAAGCCGGCACGTCAGCCACGGGAATATGCCCAACCAGGGAACTCTTGAAGCCGCCAAGCTTGGACAGCGCCGCCGAGCTCTTGAGCGTGGGAAGCTGCCCCGATCCCGACAGACGGTTCCACTCGCAGATGTACCCCAGCGACTTTGTGCAGCCAGACGCGTCGTCCACGGTGATGACGTCGTAGATCTGCCCCCCGTTGGTGCTCGATCCAGAAGTCATGGGCGTGGTGACCTTGTCAAAGTAGTTGCCCTCGAGGAGAGCCCAGACGTTTGTGTCGACGTCGAATGCGTGTCCCCCAACATCCTGGAAGTAGTTGTTGACGGCGTGGAACAGAATCTCGCTCTTTGTAGCATCGGTGCCGACATGGGGAGCCCTACCGGAGACGTCGTGGACCCAATTACCGGAAAAGGTGTAGTAGTCCTTCTCCCCGATGAGCAGCATCGTCCAGTAGTGCTTCCCGTTGCATCCAGAAGACCACGTCGTCTTTCCGTCAAACTCGTTGTTCGAGATAGTCACTTTCCCGGCGGCGCCCCATCCCGAGACGAGCATCTGGCGGCCGACGAGGGAGAACTTGTTGTGGTCGATCCACACGCGGTCCGCGCCGTCGAGCGTAATGGCGTCTCCTCCCCACACATACTGAGGGTTCAGGTTGGTCATGTGTATGTTCTGGATGATGACGTTGCTGGCCCCCCCTCGGACGCGGAAGCCCTTGCCCACGATGACGCCCTTGCTGCCCACGCCGACGATACTCTTGTTGCTGCCTAGGTCGATCGGCTTGCGGGCGGCGTTGTCGTACGTGCAGTCGGCCCACGTGCTGGGGGATGCGCACGTGTCCTGGATCCAGAGCTGGCCCTTTGAAGAGCCGCCCGAGCACACCGTCGTAGACTTGTCGCTGCAGCAGCGCGTCTTGGTCGTGCCCTCCGAGTTGCGAAAGTCCCACGTGCGGTCGATCATGATGACGCGGGGCGTGCTGTCGGTCAACCACGTTTTGAGTCTGGGGGTTAGTATGCAGTTTTTTATAGGCGAGGGAACCTACTGGCTTAGACTGGAAGGATACTGAGGAGTGGCGTTTCCTCCTCCGGTTGTTCCCTTGGCGAACCCGGACGGGCTGCCCTTGACTTGGGCGAGGGCACCGCCGAGGAGAGCAAAGATGGGGACCAGAGTGAGCTGCATCTTGTCGGTGAGATGTCTACAGAAGTTTATGTGGCGATAGTGTCCTAGTTATAGAATTCATGTCTTGGTCCGAGAGCCTGATCTCGTGTTCAGTCGGGACATCCCCACTGCTCGCAGCCATTACTCCACCAATGGCGATACAGCAGAGCGGACGATTGCACAGATGCGATCGACGACCAATCGGAGCAGGTTTCAGGGCATTCAAGAACTCCTCCTTGGGCGGTTGCCATGCGTTTTCCCGCAACTGGAATAATTTTCCGAGCTGGTTCGTGACCGCCTGCAGGGCAGGGCACTAGAATAGATCCAGAAGGATTCAACACATGCCACCGGTCCTGACCTGAGCACCAAGATTAAGCCAAGGAATGATGGCCTTGGGAGCTAGGCCATTATAGGGCTTTGGCTGTATTCATTCTAGTTTATCGTGACCCGTGACATCAAATGTCAACAGATTTCAAGTGCACTCGACATTCGCTCTATTCAGAACTGTGGATTCGAACAGTTCCCGACATTTCAAAAGGGGTATATATAGTATTATGGCGGCTGTCAAAAGAAAGGGCCCTAGGCCTCACGCCGTCTTCCCAGGGTAGGCCATATCCTCGTTAGCCTTGTAGCCCTGCTCGCCGCCGACCTGAGCCTCACGGTAGGCAGCCTCCTTGTCCTGCTGGACGAGATCGCAGCAGCCGCAGCAGCACGCCGTGGCGAGGTCCACGAGGCAGCTGCCCTGGAGGTTGTGCTTCTCGCGTAGGTTGGCGCGCTGAAGGGCCATGGGGATCCAGTGAAGGCCGAAGCACGTGGAGCCAAAGAACATGAGGCACTGGGTTGTCAGCGGAAATCAGTATGCTTGAGTTTCTGGTCAGTCTTACAGAAGTGTTGATGGGCTCGTAGCCCTCGAGGTTGCCATTCTTGCGGAGCCGGTGGTGAGTCTTGCCAAAGGTCACGCATGGGAGGCACCAGGTAACCAGGCACGTGTCGACGGGGCTGCAGCACCCGAAAAAGGGCGCGTGGAAGGGCTGCGCCGTGTCGGGCGACTTGGAGTGGATGTGCTCGCCGGGGCGGGCGACCACGTCGTTGAAGCGGTCCTTCCAGTCGTTGAGGTCGTTGTGGTCGATGGGACCGTTGGGGGCGGGAGCGGCCATTGTAAGGATAAGGAGCGTGTTTAAAGGGGTAGTTTAAAGGGGCCAAGGAGTGATGGGAAGATTGAATAGAAGATGGATGAAGATGGAAGGAGAGACACAGAGACAGGGACCTGAGAACTTAAGGAAATCCAGAGGTTCTTGGCCATAAGCAAGGCGTCTTGTTCAACCGACGGGCTTAAGAGCTCAGACACGAGGCTTGACGCCCTCGAGCGCCATTGGCCCCCGGCAAGAGTCATGCGGGGACCATGTTCAGACTGTGATTGGGCATGGCGTTTGACTTCTTTGAGGAAAAAGAAAAGGCAGAAACGCCACCAATTTGGGTTGCCGTCCGTGGTTGGAGGTTCTCAGCCAGGGGGGCATAATTAGGACCCTGACTAATGCACGCTACTATCAGCCGCAGCGTCGAGGCGTCGTTTGAAAAGGGGATCAAACTCTGTCTCCTTTCACCTGCCACCTGTGAGTGATCAACGATGAGGATATCTGGAATGTCATTACACTGTCTTTACAGGCTATGCTCGCAGATGCAAGTGCCATCGAACCTGATACAGGCGGCTCACAGATAGCCGTGGGCAATCTGCAATCCCGATAAAGGTTTGCTGGTGGTGGCGCGTCCAAGCACCAGCTAATGAGACTGGCTCTTTGTGGAAATTCTCGGCAGTCTAGAACGGCCTTGCAAAGGCAACCTCCGTGCATGGACGGGAATCCTGATCGGGGGTTAGGCATGATTGATCAGGGGTTATCTGAGATCGGCCGAATGTCCGCTGTCAGCATGATCGTCTCTGCCAAGGTGAAAGCGGGATTTCTCATGGAACCAGCGACCCAACGCACCAACTCACATGCAATTGTCAACGCATGCATTCCCAATAACTACTTGATGGATGGGACTGCCATTACGAGGGCGCCTTCAAAGGTAGACTGTCGTTGGACCCAAGATGGAAATAGATGTTGTAGTATCTACTTTATCTATACAAGTGAGCGTGCCCAGTTCTCCCTCGTGCTCAAGACAAGATCTATTCCATTATGTGAATCATCATCATCCATTTCAACTTTGAATAGCCTAAACAATCTTCTTCTATCTCCTCCTCCTTCTCCCTGCCCCCTTTCTTCTCCTGTCTCCTCTCGCTGCTAGAGTCAGGGTAAGATCTATCTCGATACCAAGGTTTCCGTTTAAAAACAACCTGAATAATCGTTTGAAAACCCTCTTCAGCTTCTCTCTTCTGTCTCTTCTCTTTTCCCTTTTCTTCCTGCGCGACCTCCCTAGAACCTGATCTTGACTATATCTTTGCAAGAGGGGATCATGCCTCAAGTCCCCCCTCAGGTCCTCCCTCAAGCCCTCCCCTAGATCCTCCCTCAGGTCCTCCCTTAAGTCCTCCCCTTGGTCCTCTCC
>JABFEP010001898.1:0-17001 GCA_013618265.1 Fusarium albidum
TCCCTCAGCACAGCGGTTCAGCGCCACGGCGCACCCTCAGAGAACCACAGGAGACCAGTGACACATGGCACAAGCTGCACACTGTACACCATCGCCCTTGTCGCCCACTCTGCGGCCTTGCGAAGGCGGGGGGTTAATACAGAGCTCTGATCATTGGAGCCGCCGCCACGCCTCAGTCCCACGCAGCGATGCATCCAACATGCCCGTCAACGCAACCTCAGGTCTTGGAGCGGCCAATAGCGCCTCCAACGAATGACTAGCGGACAGCGCAGGGTCGATGAGGTCTCGGGAGCCTCCCGCACCCCCAAATTCCAGAATTCCCGTTCAGCCCGTTCCCATTCTCACCCTCCCATCCCCAAACCTCGTTATTCCCCAATGGCCTCCGAGCGGCCAGTCATCATCCAAGATGGCATCTTTCCTCATCTCACCTCTCACATCATACTTCCCCACCATTTGATCCCCCTTTCCTCTTCCCCCCTCGCAATTCCATCCCCAGTCGGGCCGGATCTCCCAGTCAACCTTGCATGCCCCGAGCAGGCTTGCAGACTCAAGACTCGCCCCCCGGGCCCACATTCAACACCAGCCATCGCGGGGTAGCAGCCCCATCTTCCCAGGGCCAGCCGCTCAAGTGACGGCCTCCCGTCCGTGGCCCGTGGCCGTTGATCCCCTTCCCTTAAAAGCGTCCTCCTGATCCATCCATGATGTGCCGCATTTTCCTGTTTTGATCTTGCTCTCTGTTGTTAGCTTGTCGGGCTATGTGCTCGGTGTCTTGACTCTTCTGTACTCACATTTGGCCATATGCAGATGATAATGAACGATCTGCCCTTGGGACACCCTCTGGTTCCTCTACGCCGCGCAGTCACAGTCACGCTCGGCCCATAGCCATTGAGCTACCGTCGCTCAAACGCTTCAGCACTGCTCCCGCACGCACCCCGCCAGAGCCTTTGTCGGCGCGAGGAGATCCGCCTGGGTAAGACAAGACCGTTGCTGCTGGCTAGCATCCACCTGATTGACTGATTGACCCCAGAGGCTACTTTCCGCTTCATGAGGATCCCAACACCCGGATACACCGCCCACACCCTTTTCAACACCACGCGGACGCAAGAATGAGCCGCCTTATCTCGGAATCAGGACCAGTCTACGCCGACCCGCCCACTTCGCACCCTGCTCAGAGCGTGTCCATGACCCAATCGAACACACCTGTCGCCTCTTATCTGCCCCCAGGGTTCCACGATAGTCCCCTGCCCATGGGCAAGTATTATCCTTCGAACTACGAGAACAGGAACGGCAGCCAAACAACCCTGCGGCCTCCTCTGGCGGCAACTGTATCCTCCAACATCGGGCCTGATTCCCAGCCCCCCCCCCGCGGAACAAACCCTCCAGACCTGGCAACACCCGCGACAGAACTCCGCCGCAAGTTGCAACAATACCAGCGTGATATGATAGCACAGGCTAGCATGGCGGCCAACGAATTACTGGGGAGCTCAACCAAATCTGGCAACAAGCTAGCTGGCGGCGTTTCACTCAATTCCCTACCACTGCGCGATTCTCGGTTCGCTACTCCTGTCCCGCACAAGCCGCGATCACCGAGACTGGCCCCCCTCGGCAGCCCAGGGCCAGTCACCCCGATGGATCTTGAATCCATTGGGGATGGTGACTACCTGAGCCGCTGGAGATGAGATGCGGGCAGCATACATGATATCATTTGGACATTCAGCCTGGGACAGATGCATTGCACTGGAGGCAACCACATGGTATCTAAGTCTCGGGCACCGGAGGAATTCCGGGGGCATATGAGGGAAAATTTCCGCACATTGAGCGGCATCCGGCATTTCACATGGCGTTGATCAGCAGCTCTTCCTAGATCGTAGCTCGGTGTATGGACCTATTATGGGTGGACTAAGTTTTTGGTAAGGATAGCATTAGGGTGGTGCACATCTAGCGCATTTAGATACAGCAAACGTGTTCTAAAGACATGATACCCATAGAAGAATACGAAGAATTTTGCATTAGTTAGTTTATTTATGCTTTTTGTTGGCTGGCGTGGAAAGTTGGTATATCTGAATGTGATAGTAATGGAAGGTATGTGATCAGTTCCTAAGAATATCATCAACGTTGCCTGAAACGCCCAGCTTAGAAGTGAGCTTCTATTGGCTCCTGATCATACGTTTATAACGAGGAAATTAATTCCCAAGTGCAACGACTATCTGAGTAGGTAGGTAAGACATGCTGGGGGTTGGGGAAGGGAAGCTCAGTGCTCCACTAAAAAGAAAGGTAGCACATGTTAGCAGGCCTGCTGCGATCACAGACTGGATGCCTACCCAGATGGGCCTGAAGGGTCAAACCACAGCGCTCTAAGCATCCGATAGCAACAAGTATCACAGAAAGAGAGACAGCGCAAGAATGATTGTTACACGGCCTTGGAGGCCAGTTCAATTGCTCATGGGGCTCAGTGCTCGCTCGATAGCCAAAGCCGTTTCCTTGTCCAGGTCAGCGCCTCCTGTGCCAAGTCGTTCTCTCTCTCTCTCTCGCTGTTATGCTACAATGAAAATGATGAAACAAAAGGAAAAAAGAGAAAGGAAAAAAGTCCTGTCTCGTCTATGGCGGGACCATGGGGAGATATCATGCACCACCCATGTGTCTCCGCTGACATGTACGCCCAAAACCCCCCGACCCGACCTGTCCTGCAGCAAGGATCCGTTGTCTACACGATGATCAAGCTCCGGCTTTGAGAAACCATGCGACCAACTGACTTCGTGCCGGTGATTGCTTTGCTCTGAAGAGCCTCGAACATCCCTCGGATGCTGGCCACCAGGTTGCTTGCCGTGGGCGAACGATGCCGTCCCTCAGAAGAAGAGATGGTCGTTTTCCCACGCGTGCCGTTGAACTGGACAGGTCTTGGGGATGCCATGTATGACCAAGCAGTGAACGAGGCCAACATCATGACGATGAGGAACATCGTTGTCCAGTATGACTCGCGGGAAGGTGACGCCAGCGCAGATGACACAGCAGCAACCGTGCAGAGCGCAGAAGGAAGACGAGAAACCTCATCACCTGCTGCCACGGCAGATCCAGTTTGTTGGACGGTGAGAGACTTCAGTTGTGTGGGGCCGGCAAAGACAGCAACCTCGAGGCCAGCAGGTGCAGGTGACACTGACTGTAGAACATCACGCCTCCTGTGTTGTGCATCAGGAGAACCAGTGTTCAGAGCAGCATGGAGGCTATCGTTTGCATCCGCCGCAGATACATCGCCGGGCGAGTTCCTTGACCAATGGTCCCAATGTTCGTCGGCGCTAGTCGTGGCTTGTTGGGTAAGGTCACAACACGTTGAACCGAGAACCAGGCTCCAGTCGCTGCCAGCAGGAGTGGTGACAGCCTCTCCACGGTGATGGAGTGAGGCAGCAACCATAGTGGGCATGTCGTTCGCTGAAGCGATGCGCGCGAGGCCATGTGCTGCACTCGTTTCCGCGTTCGCAGTTACTGCGATATTGCGGGAAGGCCGTTGATCTGCATCAACTGCAGATTGAAGTTGGACACTTGAGAGTGCGGTTCGTAGATTGTTGCCTTCAACAATCGCCTTGAATGGTGTTAGCGATTGATTCACCCAGTAAATCAGCTCTGCACGACGTACGTGACGGCCGGCGTCAGTCTCGTCGAGACCAATGGTGTCGGCTTGAGCTGTATCATATGTGCCAGGCCTCCTCGGTCGTGGGACATTCGCAAACGTGGATACCTTTGAACAAGTTAGTCGCCGGAAGAGGCTTGATAGAATTCTTCCACATACGCTCTCCAGAGTTCCACTCTCGACGTCGGAACGAATGATCCGGTTGTGACTGATTGCCACCTTTTGAGAAATTAGCCGCCGTCCCACAAGTTCAATAGACAAGATAATTGAGACACGTACGTTGCCTCCTTCAGGTGACATGACTTCGGAAGATTGCTGTAGCGTCTCATCAACTGGGCTCAGGTTGCTGCCCAGAACATCCGAGCCGAGGGCGGACGAAATCGGACTGAAATAGTCTTGGCCGGCTCCAGGATCGCGATATGTGCCTCCCGTGGCCATTTCTCCATCCCAGAGATGCGAGCCGGGTGCAAACTGAGTGTTGAGGAGGTCGCCAGCTAATCCGCCACCGCGACTTTCCAAGCCACTCGAGGGCTCGGCACATGGGAATGGGTTTGGCGGCGGCGACCTTGGTTGACTAACCGACTGCTTTGAATGCTCGATCGGAACCATGCGATCATCTTCCGAAAATGAGGACGCCGGAGAGAACAGGTTGAAGTCGGCGTAGTTGTGAACCGAGTCGATCTGGTCCAAGGGCAGGTTGGTGCCAGGCACAGTGACCTCGGCTAGGCCGGCGGCGCAAGGATCAAGCAGGTCTTGTTGACATGTTGGCGTTACAGGCTTCGTCGAGTACGCCGATAGGGAGGAGGAGGATTGAGGAGAGAGGTATCCCTCGGGATCATAGAAGAAGTCGTAATCGCCCACGTCGTCCACGGGAGGGTACTGGATAAACTCCTCCCAAGGCTGGCACGCAGTCGGCATCGACGCAGTTAACGTGTCGAGCTCTGTTGCTGAGAATGACTGGTCGGCTGGGAACGCTATTGAAGCGGCGAAGTCATCCTGTGAAACAACTGGTGCAGCACGAGGCTCGGGAGCCACCGCCTTGGCCCTCTTTGCTGCTTTGGGCGCGGGCTGGGCCGCAACACGCTTCTTGTGGCTTGGGTCGCAGCGGATCTTCTTCCGCCGGCAGCTGTCGCAGGCCTTGATGATTCGCATGAGGTGTGCGTGGTCCCGCTGCTCCTTGGTCTTGGATCCTCTCGAGGCAGAGTTCGTCACGTCGCGGCCATCCTTGGTCATGATCTTCATGCCGGGGATATGAGAGAAGTCAGTCGTGTGATGCCGAGAGGAGGCACTCTTGGGTGACTGTCGACGCGAAGAGGACGTGGCGGCAGCGTTGACCTGGCTCCAGTCCCAGTTGGACATGACAGGGCTGGCGTTGAAGGACGAGCCGTAGCCGGAGTCCTGGAGGGGGCTGGCAGTGGCAGGAGACTCAACAGATGCGGATGGAGTCATGGCGTAGACCGGGTAGAACTTGAACGTCTGGCCAGTCAGGTGGGTGTACTCAAAGAAGTCGAGAGAGATGGTTGCCCGCTTCTCTTGAGCAGAAGCAGGTCCAGCAATGTAGGCGTTGACCAGCTCGTCGAGCTCGCGGGTTCCGACAGCAGGAAAGAACTGGAGCTGAGAACCAAGAGTCGGCTGGAAGACGGAGAACCCCTGGGGGAGAGAGCAGGTCTGAGAATTAGCCGCCATGATAGGCTCGCTGTTTCCGTAGAACTCGACTTGAAATGGCGAAATGCTGAGAGACAGACGGCTTGTTGGAGCTGTGACGCACTCCAAATCCGGCGTCTTCTGGGGAGCTGCGAGAGGTGAAGTCGATGTGCGGCTGTGGATGCGACTAGGTTAGGCGAGGGTCACATTTGGGCAACCGTAGGCCGGAGGATTGCTTGCTTACGCCGACCTGCTTACTCTCTCACGTGGAAGGCCTGTGACTTGGGGCTTGAGGCGAACAATCCAACTATGGTGTTTTCCAATCGCTCGAGATGAGGCGTGAAGGTAAGGCGACGTGGGCGTAGGCCAGGCTGAGCTGGAGAGGAGCAGTGGAGCCTTGACGAACGTGACTTGTCGCCAGCTTCGTGCTACGTGGTATGGCACGCTGGCGTGGTTCAAGAGGATGAGCAAAGGGGGAAGGCGTGGAGAAGCAGCTTTGAATAAGTCAAAGCCGAGTCGTGATGGGCGTAGTGGTAAAGAGAGGGAGGGAGAGCAAGAGGAAACGCCTGAGGCCGCGGGGAGGGCGTCGCCGTCGGTATTTCACTGCCCGGTTGAAGCTGCAGATGGCCTGGGATTCGTCCGAAGCATGGCGCAGCAGGTGGAGGAGATTGAGTCTTTCGGCGTGCTTGATCGGGTATAGCGTTGCAAGGCAGTCAGACCAATCTGGGCCAATCATGTCGACCCATTCGCTCAGGATCTGCCTCATCGAGAACACCCATTGGCCGATTGGACCCACCGTCCGCACCACCCGTGCTCTGACTTCGGCGAGGAAATCGCGCGCCCATTGGCCAATGCCTCAAGTCCTGCATGCGAGGATGAGTCAACTCCGAACCCCAGGTTTGATCCCCATTCCCGAATATGTGATTACTTTCGTTGGGAGGCCGCTGATGTAGGTTTAACTACTGCTCGCGATCGAGCCTGGCATTTCAATCTGCGAGAACAAGAGAAATCATAATTCCCAATAGAAAGATCCCATTCAGCATGCGCTCGAGTTTACATGTCCTTACTGTGAACCTCCAAGCCCCCGCTTGGACATGCGAAAGTAGATTCAACCGAACCGCGAGTTGGTCAGGCCCACCTGTACATACTGTTCTTGCTTGGTCTTCGTACCAGCCGAAGTGAAGATCATCTCAGGGGAGAAACGTGAAGGGGGATGCTGTTTGAGACGCTCGTGGCATGTCTGTAGGCTATATCATGAACCACGAGACACTCATCCATGATGAGTTAAGAAATGAGCATGGGCTGTCGAGGCCACTTATATATTGCCGTGGGGCAGTGCCCAGACTCCCGCCCTTAGGCATTACCAAGCACACTTTCTAATTATAATGGGTCTGTTCCAATGATCCACACCCTTCTGGCCTCCATCAACGCCTCTTCAGACCTCCAAAGCCCCGAACGAGGACCGCTATGAACCATGCCGGGGAACAAGACATGGGCTATTGTGGGGGCTCAACACCATCTTGTGCACTTATTACTCATTATGAGTATGCCGTCTTTGAGCTTCAAGCAAGAGGCATGGCGTACCTTGTACCTGAGCGCCCTGACCCAGCCCCCACCACTGCTTCCCCATCTGGCTCGCCGAACGCCGTCCGTGACATTCGTGATCTGTCATGATAACGGCCAGGCCATAGTGCAGGAGAGCTCAGATCGACAAACACAAGCAGCTCTGCACCGACGTGACTCTGTCGGCGGCCGGCAGACACCATAGCCGTATATCCACTGCTCCTGTTTCTGACTGTACACCTTCCCACACTCATGACAGTACCATTGCTTGTCGTTCCATTGACCCCATTGCCTACATTTGAACCAGATTGGGGGATCATAGAGTTCAAGGGGTTGGTGTCCCCCGAACACATGGTCTGTCAGTTCTTCTGGCGTTGAGCATCGGTGTGAACAGCCTTGTGTTGCGGCCCGTGTGGGCCTGGCGTGCTGGCCAGCCCAGAACTGGCACTGCCAGGTCGCTGTCTTGCCACACGTGGGAGACGATCCCCTTCCGATGGCCATGACGGATACACTGCGCATCAACTGTGCCGCGCCAAAGCTTGCAGCTTTGCTCAGACCGGGGCCGGCTTCCGGAAAGAGCGGAACAAGCGTCGGGGGCATCAGAATATCCACTGAGAGAGACGACAGCCGGCTTACAGGATTCAAATTCGCCCAGGGATATTGTGGAACAAATGCCGTTGTAGCGGGGCTTGGGAGAGCAGACGGTTGTAAGTCCCCACTAGGATCGTGGTCGAGGTATTCCTAGGATGTCGTCTCAAGTGTCGACTCCAGTGTCGACGATTTTCGACGACCCTTCCACATTCGGTATGAATGCTCGAATTCGCATAGGTTCCAATGCTTGCACTGAGAAGATTTGAGCAAGACATCCTGGCAGACGGTCCTGATCACATACCCCGACTTTCCGAGAGCGACAGGGTGGGCACGCACCAAGCCTTCGAATGAAGGCTGTCTTCTTTCTCTTGATCTTGGACAGAGGACCACGCCGTCGAGGCTTCTTCCCCTGGTTGACCAGCTCTGAGTCTTCAGTCCCTAAATATCCAGACGACTTGGACGAGGGTCGGTCACTGTTTGCTTGGGATGGCGCTGCAGGGTGCAAGTGCGGTTGATCATGGTCCTCGTTGCGTGCCTTCTGACAATCCTCCAACTCTCGCCATCGATTGTAAAGACTCTGAAGTTCCTCAGTCCTCAAAGGCTTGACCAAGGCAGCGCGGTGACCACTTCCGACAAATCCTTCCGCACCATACAATCCTAGCGTGGGATAATGGACAGGATCGCAGATCATCTGGTTGATATCGAGATCAGCCCAGGAAGACATGGCTGCCAGGGGTTTTCTCTTCTGCGATAGATATATCCGTTGATAAAAGCACCGTGAGCAAAGGTACTAAATCGGTTATAGTTATAGACATCGAGATGAGGCGTGAGGCTCAAATTGAGTAGGGTAACAAAAAATATTGAAAATTCGGTCTGTTGTAACTGCAGGCAGCATTCCCAGCGTGGGATCACCTCAGCGATACAGCTTGGGAGCCTCACCACGTTGCTGGCAGCACGTCATGCAGGTGGTTCGCGGCCCATCATATCGCCAGTAGGGCTATGCGCTTGGCCTCGCCTGTTGTAAGCACAACGCCAGTCTTCGCGGCTGATGGCGTGGATGGGGTCAAGCATCTCAACGCGGAACTTTGATCAACTGGGGCGGCTAATCTGCTTCGGGAGGGTGAGTCGCAGAGCGCCGTAAGACCACAGTTATCGTCGAGACGTCGCTCGAGATGGCCTAGTCATCCCCAGCAAGTCTTCTGCATGCCGGCTCCAAGCACCACCGTTCGCCCTTGTAAAGCCCGGGAGTGACGGTTGAGCTCCATTGTTTCCAGAAGGCGTCTGTTTTGCTTGGGCGACCGGGGCGATGCGAGGGGGAATGACAGCATTTAATTGAATGATTGTCTGGGGTGGAAACCCGGCTGCGTCCTGTTTTTTCGCAGACTTTTTGCCTCGCGATGCTGGATTGGTGAGGCGTGATTGCTGCCTGGCTAGTGACTTGTCACTCACTCCGCGTTGTGCTTCGCCAGACCGCGCCACGGTTTTGTTGCTTCTTGTTGATTGGATTGACAGATCTTGGGGCCCGTTCGCATGCGACTTGTGTGTCACAGCATTTTCGGCCTTCTTTTCAACCTCTGTATGCCCAAAGCGACCAAGGGACATCGTTGTGAAACCTGTCGGATGGGAGTCATCGGAGGGCATGACGAATCCAACAACCTCTTTGCTCTTGACACTTTTTCGAGCCATCCTAGTGATTCGAGGCCCAGGGGCGGGATTGGGACCAGGCTGTAAATCAGGTTCAGTGGCTGAAAAGTTCTCTCTTCCTTCATCAGCTTGTGATTCGGAGTCGGTATTCGTAGCCCCCCCCTCGTCGTCGCTAAGTATAGGTTGAGCTACCCTTCGCCTGCTGCGACGTGTGGGATTCGAAAGTTGACGTAGTCGTGGAGTTGGGTTATCTTCTTCAGCTGTGATGGCCCCCGTATCAGGATCTATATCCTGCGCCCCTTCATCTTGAGCATTTTGATCTGAGGCTTCGGGGCCCTTTCCGATGTGTAATACCGGAACGGGATGGCTGGGCTCGCTGGGTTTATCGTCCGAATCCGATATGCTCACATGAGATGTGATGGATGATGTGGAGAGTCGTCGTTTGGCTCCAGATCCTGCTGGATTGCAGTGCAAAACGCCGCTATGCACGTAGTCGGCTGCTTCAGTGCCAGAAACCAGGTGAGAATGTAGCTCTGAGGCGCTTTGCCCTTCCCCCGGTCTCTCCTCAACAAAGCGAACTTGATCTTTTGCAGGCTGACGTCGATCCTTTAGCTCAGATATCACGAGTAACCCGCGTCGCTGTCTTGGTCTAATTCGGAGTTTGGTACTTGGTTCTTTGATCGATCGAGAGGCACCATGTACTTCGGAATGCGCCTTTGGGTCCAGCTTTACCTTCGAAACTGGGTTGACCCTCGAGACTTCTGTGGCGTTGCTTCCCTGGTCTTTGGTCGATGACTTTAGCTTCCAAGGTTCAGCTCGATCGGTGGCCGTCTTAAGGCGCGATGTTGATCCATCAACCTCGTCAGCATCTATTACTTCCGGGGCTGGAATTGAGATTTTCACGTCTTTCGTTAGGGACAAGCAGGGCTTCGACGATTGCCCTACGCGTCGAGCGTGATTGCACTCATTTCGCAAATGCTGTTTTCGAGTTGGATTTGCGTCATTCTTTGACAGCACGGCTGACATAGAGACCTCTGCGTCTTTCGGGGGCGATGAGCAGGACCCTGACGGTGGCGCGGAGATTTCGCAACCTGAAAAGCCGCCTTCGTTTGACCCAAGCCAGGTGAGAAATGCCTCATCGTTGTCTTTTATTTGTACATGGTCTTGAATTGGAGTCGGGCGCTTCTCCTTGGCCGGCAGGGTTGAGAGAGGTCTTGGTGATTTTTCCTGGCGCTGGTGATCTAGCTTCTTGCTCTCATTTGGCCGAGTGTCGAGGTTGGGGTTCTGATGGCTGCCTCCGAGGAGCTCCCTGAGAGACGCTCTTTGTGTGAGGAATTGACGAGGACCTGCAAGGCGACTGGCCGTGTCCATGGCTGTCGTTTTGACCTTTTCGGTGTCACTCGAAGGGGATGGCGATTTAGAGTCTCCTGTACAGATATCATCTGTCCCGGGACGACGGGTTCTTGCGGAGGCTGAGGGGGTCTTGGAAGCCATGTTCGTCCTGTCCCGCAACGCCTGACTTCGAGCTTCGGATATCAAGGGCGTATATGGCGTGAGACTTAATGTAGCACCGAAGAGGCTGCGAGCATGGTCCAACTTGCTTGGAGGAGATTCTTCACGTCTTCTTCTCTTGGATGCTCGCGGATTCTCAGAGGGTGACTCCTGTTGCTGATCAGGGCCCGCGGCCATCCTTCGCGCCTCGTACGGAGAGTGAGGAGAGATGACGGCTCTCCCTATCCTGGAAGACCCTCCAAAAATATCAGTAAGGGGGCGATGCCGGAGTTGGAAGTGTGAGGGTTCGTTCCTCGGGGTCTGGGCAGTTCTGGTAGTTGACCCCACTGTTCGAGTGGTGGCATTTGCACGTCGTCTTTCAACATCCTTTGAACGCTTTTCCAGTAGCTCCGTTAGATCTTGTTCACGCTGGCCAGTATAGTCCGAGACTTGAACGATTGCAGCGCCACGATCCAACTCAAACTCTTCGCCAGGCTCCAAATCGCCGTCCTCTTGCCAGTGGGCATCTCCGATGAAGTGGCCTCGGTCGTCATAGACCATAACGCGTTTGTTGAAGGTGTGGTACTTTAGAACACCGTCCTGCCATCGTTTCTGCTTTCGCTTTAGGTCGTGGGTGAAGAGACATATGAAATCGAGCACTGCGGCGGATGTAGGCAGCGAAGTTGAAGTCATGACTGACAAGCTTGTCATGGCGAATGTCAGTCGGGTGGAAATCCGACTAACATTTCGATAGTGGGAGGCCTATTCTTGCTATTAGCGAGCAGTGGAAGCAGCACAAGGTTCGAAGGTCAATTGCGAGGCCACAAGAGTGGTTCATGGTTCAAGAACGATCACGCGTTTGGCTGGCGAGCCAAGGCGTTATTGCACGACGCCAAATCACGTGGCGGCGGCGCTCGACAGTCAAAGTTATCCCGGGCGCTGCAGCCTGGAGTGCCCGAAACGGGTCACCGTATCGTATCGATTGCAAACGGTCAGCCACAGGGGGCTTAGCGTCAACGGAGAAGCATCGAATTCTTCTTTCGTGTCAAGGTAGGACATGACCACCTTGGATTCTTTTGTATGACTCTTTGGGTAATCTGATCTCCACGATCATCAGCATACTGCGTCTTAGAAGACTTCATTTCTTTCATATTCGGTCGTTATTGGGGCCATTGATTCTGCATATCTTGTACCGACATTGTCCTGTGCCGTTCGTTCTCTCTCCCGGGCACCTCGAGGAACCCATTAGGAGGCTCGTCTTCGTTCAGCGTGGACTCCAGGCATCGCATCGCATACGCATCCACGATCTAGCCTGTCCTGAGTATTCGTGTGATATTGCCGGGTTGGTCGAGCAGTCAAAGGTTTTGAGCCGCATGAGGCTGCGCAGAGTTTTCGAGCTCTAACTCCGTCCCGTTTTCGTTTCGATTGAGTCATTAGCGGTTGGGGGAGAGTGCAGGCCGATCGTACTGAGGCCCGAGCTGACTCTTTGGTCCAAATAGCAAGCGCTGTTTGCATAAATCCAGCTTCACCGCAAAGTTTGCAATCCTACAAAGACTTGTGGCCCTCGCGTGCTGTTGAGGAGGGATTGGGCGAAGATCTCTTCGGGAGGTAGGAGAGGAGGTGGAATTGGAGGGGAAGAGGAAGGGAGGAAGCCTTTTCGCAAAGACCAAGAAACCAAGGGAAGGAGAAGGAATATAGACGGAGTAAACTGGAGTTTTTCTTTTTGCCGAGGAGTGTCGGGAAGTCTGTCAGGAAGAGCAGATCTCAGAGGTGACGCCCAAGCAAAAGCAAAGGCGCATTCACTGGAAGAGCAAGCACCTACCTGCCTGGGGACCAGGTGAACTTCGGCCTTGAAGGGAAGCAACGATGAGAATGCTAAAGTCACTGGGGCTTTCGCCAGCCAAAAAAGCAGGCGCAAAGGCCTTTCGCCGTCTCTTTGGTCGGGTGTTGCCCGCTGCTGAAGTTGACAGTGCCACCCGCACCGACGAAAATGGCAAGGACAACAACGACCACAAGAAGCCCAGCAAAGAAAATTTAAGCAGTCATAACAATCACCAGCAAACGAGCCACGACATCCAAGCCTGCCATTCTTCACCACCAGATTCTACCGACCGCGCTTCCGTCTCGACCACTAGCAGCGATCACCATCGTTCACATATCACGACAACGGAGACACAGTCTGTAGCTGACGCCATGGCGTTCCTTCGGAACCAGCAGCTCAACCCGAACCACGGCCTCAACAAGGAGAATGAGCCAATCGCTTTGACAGAGTCTCTCGCTCGTCTTAGCCTCGATGGTGACAATGCAACCTCGACCCCCTCTACCAAGGTCGTCGCCCCCGCGGCACCGATATTCACGGACCCTGCTGTTGTGGCCGAACGGGCGATGCACATGCGGTTCATCGAAGAAGCTCTGGATATGGTGAGCCGACCCAGGCATACCGAAAAGCATCTCGAGCATCGTCATATTGGTGGCAGCGATGAGCTTCTCGCCTCCATTCCCTCTGCCCGAACATGGCCCCAATTACTGACCACTACGTTTTAGGCGCGACTCGCTCTCAAGACCAACGAGACCCCCGTTGGTTGCGTTCTTGTCCATGACGGAAAGGTCATCGCCAAAGGCATGAACGCGACCAACGTCACCCGAAACGGTACTCGCCACGCCGAGTTCATGGCCTTGGGCGCTCTCCTATCGTATCCACCCAAGGATGGGCCACGGACGACATGCCTGAGGCCCAAGGTGGAAAATACAACTTTGGCCGCGTCCTCAGCTGTATCATCGGACTCCTCTTCCATTGACTCGACCCCGCGTGATGAGGGCAATGAGGACGGATCCAAGGGCCATCTTTACCCGTACGGTCAGAAATGCCACTCCGCTGCCCGAGTCGACCGGTCGATTATTCGCGAGAGCACCCTCTATGTCACTGTTGAGCCGTGTGTCATGTGTGCGTCTCTTCTGCGACAGCTCGGCATCAAAAAGGTCTACTTTGGCGCCGTCAACGACAAGTTTGGTGGTACTGGTGGTGTCTTTAGCATCCATGCCAACTCGCTCCCGATTAGCACTGATGGACAGACGGCTAGCGCTCATCCCACCCCGAAGCCAGCACAGCTCCCCGATGGCAGCGGTACCCTCGGGGTTTCATACCCGCCTGGTGGTGGTGATGGAGGAAACGTCGAGTCTGGTTACGAGATTGAGGGCGGCTGGGGTCGTGATGAAGCTGTCGCACTGTTGAGGCGATTTTACGTGCAGGAGAACGGACGCGGTGAGCAAAAATGCTGCACCACATGCCATTCAATCAATGCTAACTTGACAAAGCTCCGGTACCCCGAAAGAAAGAAGGTCGGGCAGCTAGGCTGGCGGCCATGATGGAGAAGGGCGGAGACGAATCTCCAACCCAGGATGCTGCCACGCCCGTTTTTGATGCTGAACCGATCGACTTGCCGACTTCGACGGAAGCTCTGGGCGAGAAACCAACTACCCTGACGGATGGCACCCACGTTTTGGAAGAAAAGTCCCCGACTCCTCTGGCGGACCGGACCGAGACTTAGCAAAACTCGGCTGTGAAACCTCGGGGCCACCGACGAGCAAAGAGTAACAAGGATATCATGTGAAAGATGCAGGACTGAACTGAGGCGCGACGAGGATGCTGGAGTACTTGTCATGTCTCTATGATCAGCCCACCTCTTTTTTCTTCGGGTGAGCGAACCCTGATGCTTTGAGTCCAAACCCCAGGTCTCCTCGACGGAAAGACCATCTGTTTTTCAACACCCCCTCAACTATGTACTGTCAGATGATTGACAAAGTGGCTTGGCCTCATTAGCCTGTCGGGAACACGACTATGCACAGAATCTGCGTCGACGGCAACCGGATCTTTGTGTATTTTGCACCGCGGATAAATCTGGACTGCTGTGGCGAATGAGAAGAGCGGCCGAATGGTCTTGTGTGAGAAGAAATGTATTTTTTACTTCTTATTGCCACTCTTAGCAAATTTGGGGCACCCGATTCCTGTTTTATTGCATTGTTGGCTGGCAGACCTGCGGCCCACGGTGATGCCGCTCCAAGATCTCTTGGTGGCTGCAGCCTTGCATGAATGCCATGACATGTTGGCAGATTACCAAACCAACGCCATAGTATGACAGGACGCAGACCCTAGAATCCGTGTTCCAGAACAACAAAGGCCGAGTTGCCGCAGTCTACGCCTAGGATATTTGCCCTGGTCGACCTCCCTTGACAGTGGCTCCTGCATTCAGCGCGCAGAACTCATCCCCGGCCATCTCCTCCGATTCTCCAACACAAGACAACTCATCTCATGGGCAGTCCTGCGCAACGACTAGGACAAAGATGATGGCCACCCCGGGAACGAAAGAGGATGGAAAAGAGGGACAGGCGGCCAATAACGGCGGCGAGGATGACACGGCCAGCCCTAATCCTCACTAACAACACGCGCAGTTCCTGTGCCCCTCTTCCTCCCCACGCCCTCGCCGTGGTCCCCTTCCGGGCCGTATACGGCACCAAGAGCTGGGTTCGTGATACTCTTATCTTGCTAGCGAGTTAAGCCGTTATCGCCTCCGTCTTGGCTCTGGGCTTCACCCGCAGCCGTGCACCGCCGCCAGCGGCCAGCATTGCCACAGCTAGCATACATTATCGTTCCTAGTCCCGAGCCTAGGACTATCTTTCGGCACCTAATAGGCTTTATCGACGTAGTTAAGAAAACGGCGTCAGCGGTGGCGTACCTTGAGTTATACGGTTGCTTCAATGTATACTTCACGCCGGCGCAAATAGACCCAGGCTACCACGTTCCTCTCCGGTATAGCTATTGACCCAGAAGCACTCTTGCTCGTCGATACTTAGGCCACCTTTCCGGGGTGACTTACACGGTCCCTTGACTGGGAAACCGGGGGGGTGTTGGCTGTGGGCGAGACGGGGCCAGGCACAGCGTTTGACGTCAAGAAGTGGAACACCGGGGTTCGAAGAGGTACCTTATGAATAGCAATCGATGCAATCGGACGGATGCATTACTACCTCGCAGGAACTGAGCTATAGTTGAGGCGGCGCTAGTGACGGTGACCGTCGGCAGAGGCAACGGTTTCTCTGGGCCGTCATTTGATCAGTGGGGTCGAGCGCTGGTAGGCTTGCGAGTCCGGCGTTGAGAGGGAGGATAGAAGAAGACCCAAGAGAGAAGTATGAGACCTCAAGTCGGTTCGATTTGGTGTCCATACCCCCCAGCTCCACCAACCTCTCCTCACCACGACAGTGCCTTGTCAGCATCATGTCCCTCGACAGGCAAAGGACACACCAAACATTGCCTGCAGTTTGCGGCTTGACCTAGCCAAGCGGAATCCTGGTCGTCGTCTTTATCTTAGTCGTCGCCAGCGTCATGCATCCGCCTTATCGCCTGTGGGCAGCGCTGCGGTTAAGTCAAGTTACCTTAACTCAAGCGCAATTTAAGTGACTTAAGCTAGGAAAACCTAGATTAACTTAACCCAAGGGAAGGGGCTTAATTAATTAAGATATTTTAAGTTAAAGGGGGATTTTAGTTGTAATATAGCTAAATAGGGAGGTTCTTAGTATTTTTTATAAATATTACCCTAGAGTAGAAAAAAACTAGCTAATAGTATAGCTAAAAGTAGCTAATACGGTTATATAATCCCTAAAATTCTGTCAGGGGCTTGAGGTCCAAAAGAGAGTGAAGAGGTCAAACAGCTAGGGAGCAGTGAAAAGGCAGGTAGGTGGTTATGACGGTCTTGATTCTTGCCCTACTTGAAATACATACGATTTCCCTTATATACAGCGTAACGCAAGCATGCCCCGTGTCTACGCTGCTCCGGCGCTGCTTGCTCCCTTCGACCGCGAAGTCTCTGACAGTCACATGCCCTCTTGCAGCCAGGCCACGCCCGGTTAGGCCTAGTCCCTGCCGGACTTCACCGGCTGCCGCCACCAACGGGCCGCGAGGGTCATTTGCTCCAATTGGGTTCATGACAAATTCACCCCCTATAGCCTAGCCTTTCTTATTTCCTAGCCTTATATAATCCTTCCTTCTCTAGCCTCTATAAAACCTTTCTTTTATATATAACCTTTTAACTCTTTAGGCTTTATTTTTGCGATACTTTTATTTCTTTATTATTATCACTTCAAAAGCCTTCTCACGGCTAAGACCTCGTTATAAAAAAAGGCCTAGTATATCTACGTTTCTCTTGCTATAATTCAAGGTAATAAGTTAATACTAATAATAACAATAGTTAATAATAGATTTAAGCCCTTCTTTAATAATAATTCTAACCCTTTCCTCCTGTGACGGTATGGTTTGATTCCCAAGGGATAAACCTAGCGTGCTGGGTTTATGTTGGCAGAGGGATCAGGCGCGTAGTCTTGGACGGTGATAGTCACGTTTGGTAATGTGCTCAAGGGTATTGAGTGTAACCAAGTTGTATTGTTGAATACGT
>JABFEP010001903.1:0-12162 GCA_013618265.1 Fusarium albidum
CCGCCGCCCGCCGCCGCCGCCCCCAAAGCCTCAGGCCTGCCTCTCCGCCCTTGCTTGCCTGGTCGATATCCCCTCCCCGTCATGAGCCGCTGACCGAAGCCATGTTCTCCAACCTCACCAACATCGTCCAAAAAGCCCAGCAGCTCATCGACCCTACACAGGGCCTCAACCTCTCCAGTTCCGACCGCAATCCCTCCAAGTCCTCCCTCTTCCAGAGCCAATTCCGCCTCCCCTCCTCTCAGACACCCCTCTACGAGATCAACGCCGAGCTTACCATCCCCCCTTCCAACGCCACCCACGGCGATAAAGACCACGATCGAGGATGGCACTATGCCGGAAAGCTACACCTGTCTGAGCATTTCATGTGCTTCTCGACAACCCCGACCAGCTTCCTCCAGTCTGCCAGCACCTCGACCTCGACCGCTTTCACCGGTCAGACCCATGGCGGAGGACCGAGTGGCAACGGCTTCAGCTTTCCCCTCTGTGCTATTCGCAGAGTCGAGCGCCTGAATAGCCAGAACTTCCAGGTACGGATCCCCATAGCTTGCCCCCTCCCCTCGCAGCAGCTCTCTGACCCTCCTCCAGTTCGCTCTTGCGATCACGACATGGAATGGCCTCCTTGTCGATACGTCCAAGGATAAAGAGCCTAAAGATAAGAAGGATGTCCGGGAACAGCGCCTCACGATCCATCTTGCCGGCACCAGACAGGCCTGCGAGCGCTTCTGCGATGGCCTTAAAAAGGGCCTCAGGGCAGGCGTTGGCAACGTAGGCAAGCTGCGACGAGTCGTCGCCGAATGTTACTCCGAGTACCTCCTGAGGACAGAAGACAAGAAGAATGCCCCCCCGCCGGATGCTGGTCTGGGAATGGTCTTCCGATACCCAGGGGACCCCAAGAAGTTGCGTGACAGGGCCAAGATGCGCCTCTGGGCCGAATACCTGCGCGATAACGGTAGAAACTTTACCCTGATCCGCCAGCCAACCTTCCACAAGCTCATCCGCGTTGGTTTGCCAAATCGGCTGAGGGGCGAGGTCTGGGAGCTCACCTCTGGCTCTGTCTATCTGCGCTTGGAGAACCCGACGCTTTACACCGACACATTGTCCAAATTTGAGGGCCAGGAATCGCTCGCTATCGACGAGATCGAAAAGGACCTCAACCGAAGTCTTCCAGAGTATCCTGGGTTCCAGAGCGAAGATGGCATCGGCCGCCTTCGTCGGGTGCTGACAGCGTATAGCTGGGTCAATGCTGACGTCGGATACTGTCAAGCTATGAACATCGTCGTAGCCGCGCTGCTCATCTACATGTCTGAATCGCAGGCCTTCTTCCTCCTCTCAGCACTTTGCGACCGGCTCGTCCCCGGCTACTATTCGACCACCATGTATGGCACCCTCCTGGATCAAAAGGTGTTTGAGTCTCTGGTCGAAAGAACCATGCCAATTCTCTGGGAGCACCTCGTCAAGAGCGATGTTCAGCTGTCGGTCGTGTCACTTCCCTGGTTCCTGTCGCTCTACATCAACTCGATGCCGCTGGTATTCGCCTTTCGCGTGCTCGACGTCTTCTTTGTCGAAGGACCCAAAGTCTTGTTCCAGGTCGGCCTGGCCATACTGCGCATCAATGGCGAGGAGCTGCTTGATGCCGCCGATGATGGTGCCTTTATCTCCGTCCTCAAGTCGTACTTTTCTCGGCTAGACGAATCCGCCCACCCCAGGTCCGAGAACCCCAAGCTACGAGCAGTCACGCGATTCCAGGAGCTCATGGTCGTCGCGTTCAAAGAGTTTGCAGGCATCACGCACAGCAGCATCACAGAGCTGCGCCTCAAGAACAAGGACGCCGTTCTCAATAACATTGAGAATTTCGCCAAGCGGACAGCTATTCGTAACTTGGGCCCCGACAGCAAGTTACTCAGCACGGATGAGCTTGGGTCGCTCTATGACCGGTTCTACAACATATTGTACGACCGCCAGCAGCGAGATCTCATGATCCAGCAGGAAAAGCTGCGCCGAGCCAGGGCGAGCAGGGCGCGCGCGTCGGAGCTGTTCGCTGCCCGTCACGACGAGGTAGAGAAGGGGCGTGTGGGCTTGGGCCCAAGTACCAGCCTGATGGATTACGACGCATTCCGGGAGTTTCTTGCCAGCATGTCGAAGTGGGCCATCTCCGACTCTCCCGGCGCCGCAAGACACAGCAGCCATGAGGATCGTCATGCCATGTTCAACAGTGCAAGACGACCAGCGGATATGTTGTCACCCTGGGGCGCGGGGCCTGAGCCTGCCGAACACGAGTTTCTTCAGCGCCTCTTCAAGAGGTGGGATGTGGACGGCACCTCTGCATTGACACTGCAGAACGTTGTCACAGGCTTGGCCCAGATCAAAGGCAGGCGTGACATAATGGGTACAATCACGTACTTCTTCGAGCTTTACGACGATGACCAAGATGGAAAGGTAGATCGCGAGGGCATTCTGCGAATATCTGAAGCCCTGCTCTTCCTCTCTCGCCGTGGCCTCGAGGGAACGCTAAGCCCAAGCTCCTCCAGCATCCTGGAAAACGACGCGGTCAGCGGTAATGAGTCCCAGGCCAGCTTGACTCCCGGTGTGTCGCATAATGAGCGGTTCCTGGGAAGCGTGAGTGCCTTTATCCGGCGCTGCTTTGAGTATGCCGACCCAGCCAGCGGCCAGAATGACAACACGCCAGCCACGCGGAAGGAAGAACGGCCCAGCGATGATGCGTTTGCGATCGGGGATGATGAGGACGGCGATGATCTGTTGGATCTAGAGTCCCCAACCGGAACACCCACCAAGGCCAAGAAGCCGGACCTTTCAACTGACAGCTCCCTCGATTCTTCCGACAATCTCGACGTGGCATCTCGACGTAGGGTGTCGAGGGCAAAGTCCGAGGCAGCCAATGCGGCACTGGATCCTGCGCATCCTCTGCACCTCACGCTGCCCACTTTCCGCATGGTTGTTCTTGCCGATGAGCTGCTTGAACAATTCTTCGAGTCGTCATTCCCCGCGTCGTTCCATATCATCGAGGGACTGCCGAGCTCTACCCCATCCTCTTCCACCCCATCCCTCACGACCTTTTCCAGCCTCGGCTTCGGCGCCAGGCCGCCCCCTCCTCCTACCCCAACCGGCCCTCCAGGAGCAGGACGCGGGCTCCGCGGAGTTCTTGACAACATTGTCACTGACGGAATGCGGGTGGCCACCGAAGTCCGAAGACGCATGGAAGAGGCCCAGAAAGAGCTCGAGAAGAATGCATTGCCCGGGCAGCGGCAAGATGACGATGAAGACGACGACGACGACGTCGGAGTGGAGGTTGGCGTGAGGAAAGGACCTGCGGGTATCAGCGCCGATATAGAACGTCGGTCAGTGAGGAGCTCGGACAGGGATCTTTTAGACGGAGCCGATGCAGAGGCTGGCGCGTCAGGCAAGTCGCCGGGGCAGAGCTTGCTGGACGTTGACCCAAGCGAAGGGCGGCCACGCGCTGGCACGGCCACTTCGACGGCAGGAACAGCGGTGGTTGAGTTCGAGGGTTGAGTCACGCGCTACTTGGGGCGAGGATGGTACATGATGTAAGAGACGGCTTGTAAACCACGGCAGCGAAATGTAGAAGAGTGATGGTGTTTTCTCTTGAGTCTAGTGCGTAGGGAGTCGGGGATACCGAGGACGATGACGGAGCGAAGGGACCTACCTGATGGAAATCTTAATGGCGTAAAGTGAGTGAATCACGGTGTCACCGGCATGGGCAGGTTGATGGCAAGATATTGCCAGGATTACGCTTCATCTATTTTTTTCTTTGGATTTTACGAAGAAGAGAGTGCAAAAAATCCTGCCTGCATCCACAATAGTAAAGAACACGGTCTTTGGATTTTATAATGCGAGACTTTCCCTCTGAAGCATAGCTTGATCACCAATATTTTCAACACGAAGAAACAGATCATTTCTCTCTCAACCACCGAGAGCAGAGAGCGGCGCACATCGTGAAGCGGATAAGACTATTACATGAGGGTAGTAACTGCGGCGTCGATTACGCGCCAATCATTCTCGTCAAGGTCTTTGAAGGTCTAGAGTTGAGAAAAAATTTAGCCAAAAGATAAAAAATATCAAGGTAATGATCCTTACCACCGCAGACTCCAAGCAGCGACTTAAAAAGTCAACAGAGACACGACCACGATTGATGAGGATATCCTAGATTAATGTGGATATAATATAAAATCCCAAAAGTTTTATTTCATACCTAGAGAAAAGGGAGATGAAGATTAACCCCTAGGTGCTGTTGACGATGAGGATGGTGTGTTTGTATTTGTACCAAATACGAGAGTACCACGGCCCCATCGTCTCTTTCTCCTTGTCTCGCTTTCTCCGTTCCTCCTGCAGAAGCATGAGCCGGGTGTTCGCCTGAAGCATGAGCCGGGTGTTCGCCTGAAGCAAATCGCAATGCTCCCCCCGTCCCTCCTGTGGAAATATGAGGGTATCGAGACGTCGTGCACTCGGATCCATTTTATTTGCAATAAAATCAAGTTTTTGGAAAACCTTTGCGAAGTTTTGCGATATTTCTGTGGCATAATCCCGACGTCTATGGAGGAAAGTGCGGCGACTGGTAGTTCCGCGATTAGCGATATGACCGAGAGCACGCCCAACGACGCGTGCTTGACGACGGGGGGCCATAGGCGTCTACTAAGTACAGTGCGGATGGGAAAAGATGAGAGGGTTGAGTGCCTTGAGTGCCTTTGTCTTGAGGAACGAAAGGTTATATTTAATATTTAGCGAAGCCCCTCAAGCGCACCCAGCAAAAGGCTCATTAGTCAGAATCAAGAGCGGTTTCGTTCCTCAAGGCTATAAGGCGAAAGGCGGCTAGAGCCTGCGGCGGCCGCCTTTTCCTTTCCTATTTCGAGACCTTCCTTTAAGCTACATACGAATATAAAATTAAGAAAAATCTCAGAAATTAGGAAATAACTATAAAAAAATAATAGCTCTATATATCGTGACTAGGAAGCCTAAGCATTTTATTATTATCTTAGAATTCCTAGAGCGCTTTTATAGTAGATTTAAGAAACTCTTTACGAGTAGTATAGTCTAGGTCTAGAGGTGCCACCCGACACTTCCAAATTTACAGGGGGGATTGTAGAAAGGAGGCTCGTCGAAACGTGTTGAGTGGGTGGTTGAATCACCACCCTGTAGCTTAGCATGAAACAAACACGCAACTGGAATTCTACCCGGAAGCCCTTTGGAATGACGACCGGGCATTGTTTGCCAACGGTAGCCTTGTGACATGTCTCAAATTTCTGGCTGGCTACGAGGCGCGCACAAGGTGGAACAGTCTCGGTCGGCACCTGGGAGATGAATGCGTGCTGAGTGGCAGGAGTGGGTGAGGACCGAGAGCAGTGACTCTGATGAAAGCGGCAAGTAGAGAGGGTTGGAGAATTCAAGTTATCTGGATGGCGTAAAAGAGACAAGAGCAATCGTGATCGCGGGGTACGTTATCCGTTACGTGCTAATTACATTACCGAGCTGCACTCGCCTTGATGAAACAACTTGCCTTTGGACACTTGATCATATCCGAGACACTTCAACTGCAGCTTCCTTCCGCAGATTCAACCGCTATGGCAGTTATTCTCATCGTTGGAGCTACCCGGGGCCTGGGGGCCAGCCTCCTCAAGCAGTACACGGCGAAAGGCGGAAATACAGTCTACGGCACCACGAGATCTTCTCAAGCCCCGGGAGGCTTCCCCGACCAAGTCAACTGGCTCCCGGGCATTGATCTCATGCAGCCAAACGTGGGCGAGAAGCTGGCCAGCCTCTTGGACCCGTCCCGACCCCTGGGCTCGGTGGTGAGTTGATCACAGGGAGTCATCCCGAGGCCTACTTACTACATTGATGTAGCTGACAGACCCAACCAAGATCATCACGGCGGGACACTTCACAACCGAGGACCTAGGCGCGGAGAAGGGCCCCAACTGGGAGGAGGAGCAGCGGATGTACACGACCAGCTCCATCGCCCCCGTCTTCATCGTGCACCGGCTCGTCCACGGGGGACTCCTGCGCGAGGGCTCCAAGGTGGTGCTCGTGTCCTCCGAGGCCGGCAGCATCGCGCTGCGGCACCCCGACGAGGGCGGCGGCAACTACGCGCACCACGCAAGCAAGGCGGCGCTCAACATGGCGGGCAGGCTGCTCAGCCTGGACCTCGGGGAGCGAGGCGTCACCGTGAGCATGGTGCACCCGGGCTTCATGCGGACCGACATGACGAGGGGTGTCGGGTTCGACAAGTACTGGGACGACGGCGGAGGTGAGAGAGCTTCATTCCTGTAACTGGCACCGTATGGTGGTCCGTATCGCATGTGGCATCGTTGTTAACGAGAGGTGTCCCACGGGCAGCCGTCACACCAGATGAGGCGGCGGCGAGCCTGATTGAGTGGACGGATAACCTGGATATCAGCAAGACGGGCGAGTATTGGGCCCCGCGAGGACCGGGTAAGTCATGGCAGGAGTAAGGATACATAGGATGGTGCTAACAGAGGCTTGTAGGAGACATTGGAACTGCCGAAGTCGTCCTCGGGAAGGGCCTGTCAACACCACTCCAGCTGCCCTGGTAATATGAGATAAGATGCCTGGACCCGGAATTCACAAGAGTGAAAAAGGCGTAGTTATGGGGCGGCGGATCTGGAAATTGAAAGTAATTTCTCTCCGCTCGATATTAACGGCCTTCCCGGCAACCGACCGATCTGGCCGAAGATGAAGCTATCGTGTGCTACCAGTAGTACCAGTTTATTAATACTTCAAGTGACAACACTTGGGGAGTGTGGGATCGTGTCTCGCTGGAGCTCAAGACGGCATCTTGTCCTCCTCGGTCTGGTCCTGCCCGGCAAACAAGAGAATGGCCCCTGGTTACACGGGAAATTGCTGACAAGTCGACGTCTGACAAGTCGACGTCGCACAAGGGTGCGTACCCGGAGAGGAGGCAGGCATCGTGGAAGTATGCACGGAGGGTACAGTATCCGTATCCGTCCGTACATAGGCAGCCCGCAGATATCCATAGTACGTATCCGTACTCCGTACCTTAGTATGGAAAAAGGACCCTTGGCTAGATTTCGATCCCAGGTCCCATTTTACATGGCACGTGGTTGGCTCAACTTGCCCAGTCGATATTATACGCCAACCAAGTTCCGGAGAGGATGCAACGGTTGAAATACCACGGAGTAATCCGTTAATAGATATACACTATGCTCTTGGACGGTCGGTTGGACCCAGCCAGGAAAAGGAGACAAATGGGAAGCCACCTCAACCCATGAGAACCATGACGCAAAAAACGGGGGGGGAGTCGCTGGTGGGAGGGCTGAGACTGAGACTGAGACTCATCAAGTGAGAAGCACGTCCGTCCTGATGAAGAGCCGTTTCCAGGGAGCCTGCCAAGTTGATGCTGCCCGCCCCCAGGCATTGGCTGCTCCGTATCCGTCTGCCGTACTGCATAGACGCGCCGAGACAGGAGAGACAATGCCTTCTTGCCTCCTGTAACTTTGGAATCCAAAAGTACAGAGTACTCATCTGTAATTAAAACACCACCTCCTGAAAGACTAGACATTTAGAAAGGAGAAAAATTAAGCCATGATCCGCTCTGGCCCATTGGAACTGTGGAGTTGTGGTTGTCGGGGTTCAGGGGCGTCAGGGGTCGTGGAGTCGTGCATGATGGCTTTCAAGACGAGACCCATCTTTACTGTGGAGGAGAGGCCCCACTGTGGCCGCCCTTGGCTTAGCGGCTGCTTTTAAGGGGAGCAGGGGGAGGAGGGCCCTTGCTTGTTCGGCCGCCTCCATTGATCAGGGGCGGGCGGCTCTTTCCATTGAAGGCTGATATTGTTTTTAGGTGGGGGGGTAATTACTATTTGGAGATGCTTAATATGATGAGCTTGGTTTGGTATTACCAAAACGTGGGCTTTGAGAAGTTGTTTGGACATGATCCCCATGACTCCAAGCATCCATCAAACATTGGGAGATCAGGGAAGGAGCCCTATGAGAGCAGGGGAATTTCCGGCGCTGTGATCACTGACGCCACAGCGGCTCCAGTGGCTGGGCTACAGCGCACTGTTGGCGGTGGGAGCTTGGAGGCGCCTCCATCCGTCCCCCGTGCCCCGTGGTCACGGTGCACTGTCCGCGGTGACTGGCGCCGCCGAGAACGGGATTCCTCTCCACTATCCGTATCTTGGTGTCCGTACGCTTGAGGGACAGAGATAGAGAGTCCATTTCCCCCTTGACCGGAGCAAAATAAAGATCAAGACATGGCAGTGAAGAAAACGGAAAATGACAGACTCTGCAGCGGACGGGACATGGGGGCCAATGTGTCGAAATTGGCCCGGGTCTCAGCGGGGGGCCAGCCATGGCCTTGGACACTGGCATGCTGGAAGCCCCAAGGACTCCATCCGGGGCTGCAAGACCGTGGATAACGGATAGCTCATCGAAAACGCCCAACATGTTGCGGAGTACGTATATGTTGGAAATGCACGATGCAGAATGCAGAGAGTAGAATTCTGTAAGAAAAAAAAAACGATGCAGCAGTCAGTTGCTGCCAGGCCTACTACCAGCACCAGCACCTCACCTCAGTTCAGCTCAAGCTCAGCCCGGCCAGCCGGCATCTCGTCTTCCCATCCGCTTCGCTCTTACCCCAACCCAACCCAAAATTTGCCAGCCAAATTGAATTCACCAGTACCGTAGGTAGGTGATCGGGTACCGTGTACCTGCCTTCCTTGCCGTATTCACCTGAGCTGGGCAGGAACCCCCGTTATTCACTAGTTTAAACTTATTAGTTCTTCTTGGACCGTTCTCCCTTTGTTCTTCCTCGACTCTTCTTGCCTCCTTTCCCATCCATCATCTGTCACCTTCGACTGCTCTCTCTGCGCAATCGCACTCTGGCTTGAAGCTGCTCGCCGTCCACTGCTCCTCCCGCTTGCTGGGCCGACCAAGAAGGACAGTCAGAGCGTGGGTCGATTCCCATTCCTTTCAGTATCTCTCACCCGTCTTGCGCCGCCGAGGACCTTTCAGACTTTTGCCAAAAAAAATACCCACCAACAAACCGATTTACGACTGCATATCACTCACCAAGTATCGATCGCTCCCTCTTTTCCCGCCCTTCCTCGCCTTTGCCAGCCAATTTTCGCACACCCAGGACTGGCCTGGGCAAGCTGCATTGACCTGCCCCGCTGATAGACGCGTTGACGAGTCGCGCAGCTTGGAGGTACCGTAGCTGGACCCTCAGCTGCCACCCGCAAATCGGAGACCCTTCATCTCAGCCAGCATCTTCCTTTATCGACCTTCCAGCTCCCGAACTCCGTTCTCAGCACCCTCTGCAAACGCCCGAGTCGTCATTGCACTCGGTGGTGATACAGCATTACCTCGTGTGTCCGGAACCCAGACCCCAAGGTCCCTTGTCCCGGACCCCAACGCCCACAGCAAACACTTTTCTACCCAGGTTCTTCCGCTCGGGCGATCAGACGAGCCAACCCCTTTCCGAGCCCTTGGCCCTTGGTCCTTGGGCACCGCCAAATACCAACCAATCCGTTACCCACACCCGTCCACCACCGACCCGACCCAGGCATAGTCGTCGGAGCTCTTGACCCGCTCCTCTCCTGCCATCGTTCATCGATCAGAAAGGTCGACAGAGATTCGACTCGTACCGTTGAGCGGCGTACAGTGTGATTGTCGACTTGGTATGACGCTGGGTCTGGGCTCTGAGGCTAAAGGAATTTAACCCTTTCCGAGCTACGTACTTTGCCGCGGCCACTGCAGCTCCCGCATCGACGACTTGTCGCTCTTGCTACTGTTTGGCACATATAGGCTCGGCTCTTGGCTGGCTGCCCAGCATTGCATTGCACCGTTGCGCTCTGCTTTGCAACGTCGACGGCGCCCTCTCCATCTGGGTTTTCTCCCATTGCTTGGCTCCGCATCGTCTCCTGGGGTCTTCAAATCAGAAACACAAGCCCGAGCTCGACCCCTTTGCAATCATGTCGACAGCTCAGTCTTTCCAGTCCGGTAAGCGCCCGCCCCTTGATCTCGCTTTGCTGTGATCTGCGACAAACCCCCTCCCAACAACGGCAATCCCCTTTCGAGCCGCCGCCAGGATTCGCGCCCGATTCGTGCCCCAGCCAGGCGCTTGTAATCTACAAGAGCGCAAAGGGTCCTGGATGACGGAGGGGAGGCGAGACGGGGTACGAGCCAACTTGGCAGACAGCTCAGCAAAGTATTTGCTGTCCGATCCACTTGGCTGGCGGCCATGTTGTGTCATGTTGAGGAGATTGTCTGTTTCATCTTGCCCATCTGTCGTCGTCATTCGCATGCATGCGCCCGTTGTCGTTCCGTTTATCTGGCTGCTAACTGACGGTTTCCTTGGAAGCAGGCCACGCCGCTGGCCCTAGCCAATCCTCCACCGGTCTTGCACTTAACTTATCTTCCAACAATCCCTTTCGCAACCGCGCTGCATCTCCTGCCAGTGCCGACCTTCTCTTTCCTAACAAACCCGCATCCCCTTTTGAGGACCCTCCCCCACGCCCACTATCGCGAAATCCCTTCCTCGACCAGCCGCCGCAGCCTGTGAGGTCACCCGGCGTCATGTCATCGCATTCTGAGTCAAAGTCTCTTTCGGCCGAGGAGATTTTTGTACGTATTTACTGCCGCCTCTCAGTGCTGCACCGTCGACGGTTTCTCTAGACTTGCGATGGAACACCCGGTCACCGTGCACATGAAACACACTGACCATGATGCCTTGCAGGACTCCTTGACGCTCGACGACACCCCGAACGGCGAGCGACCAAAGCAGCCAGCTCCCCGCCGACCGATGGATCGCCCTCCTCCACGACGAGGCGATAACCCGCCGCCTGGTCCAAACGGGAGCCACCGCCCAACGCGCTCTCAAGAGGAGGCTCTCCGCGCTCGAAGAATGCAGGGCCCTGGGCCCCGACCGCAGCCCAACTCGCCGCAACGGAGACCCCCGCCCCGACGAGTGCGAAGGAACTCTGAATCATCCATAATGGATTTTGACGCGCGTCCACTCACAGACGAGGAGAGGAGGATGATCGAGGCGGCCAGGCGCCGTGACCAGGAACGACAGCGTCGTGGAGATGGGAAGGAGCGGAGCGATCGAGACCGGGGTGACAGGGACCGTGGCGAACGAGGTGACAAGAACAAGTCTGGGCGCCCCAGTCGTCGAATGGATATCATCGACCAGCTTGACGCAACAAGCATTTACGGCACTGGACGTACGTTTTATCACACACACCCATTGGTCTCGCGCAATTCGATTGATGGCTGCTAAAATTGCATAGTCTTCCACCACGACGGGCCTTTCGATGCCCTGAACCCGCACCGGAACCGCCAAAGCTCTAGGCGGGCACCGATGCAAGCATTCCCCAAAGACTCTCTCAACAATTCGCTGGGCGGTGCGGGACCCCTGAATGCCCAGGCTGACCACTCGGCCTTCATGGGAAATGCCACAGATGAAGCCTTCCGAGATTTTGCTACTGGAAGCAAATCGGGCACGAGCTACTACGGCAGCTCGTCCCGGGCCAAAGATATACCGATCTTCGACCCCACCGGTCGGGGCCATGTGGTGCACGGTGATGAATCCCACGGCCTGGGGACGTCGACCTTCCTGGAGGGGACACCTGCGACGCGCAGCGCCATCCAGCGCCTCCAGGCGGAGCAGGCACAGGAGACCTTTGCAGGGGGCATGCAACGCAAGAAGTCGCTGGCACACCGCATCCGCCACATCAACAAGGGCCAGCGCGACTACGGCCAGCAGGGCCGTATGAACGCTGATGGCTCGTACACCAGGATCACACCCGATACTTATCCATCGGCTCCCAGCAACGGTTCGGAAAACAACCCCTTCTTTGCCGAGTTCGGCAGAGGAGAGGAGGGCTTCACGGTGAGGTCTCGAGAAGGCGCCATGTCGCCCAGCACTCGCCCTCCACTAGACGGCTGTCCCGGGCGCAGTAGGGCCGGTGGCTGGAGCATCCGGCCGGGGTCTTCGGCCCTTCAAGCTCTTCATCCGCCCAATGAAGCCCGACGGCTTGGCTGCCCCGTCCTCCAGCGTCGTCGCAGCGTCCGTCGTCGCCCGCCGCTCAAGCACCGGTCCGGCAGATGGCCGACGAGGTGCTGCAGGTGGGCTGCTGGGCGACATGGCGCCTT
>JABFEP010001906.1:0-10673 GCA_013618265.1 Fusarium albidum
CCTTACCCCATGCTGATACTCACCCCAGCGATCCTCACTCATCTCTGTTAAGCGGCGACGCCGCTGGTTCCCTCTCAACACCGGCTCTTGTCGCCGAAGCTGCCGTCTCCATATTCCCCTCTCTCTCCATCACACAAGCGGGTTCGGGGTTCGCAGACTCTCACCGTCCTTCATATCCCTCTGCCGGAGCTATCGTGATCAAGCGGGCCCTGAAGAACCAACCAAATCTCGCGAGAGCTTGAGCTTGAGCCTTTGCCACCGCCTGCAGCAAAAGTTCTTTTTGAGACTATTCCAGGGCACCGTCTGTCTGGGCTGTCGGCGTCGACCAGCGTTCCCTCTCGGACGGCCTTGCAAAGTCGATCATCATCATGTCACAGGCGGGGGTGAATACTTGGGCAACCGGGGGTGAGTGAAGAAGAAGAGAAGAGAAGGAGGAGGAGGGGTTATAGTAACCCTTACCCAACGAGACCAACAACGACCCTCGTCGCAGCGAGATGACCGGACGATAGCCATCGAGGTTCAGTCGACCGAGGGCTATTCCCAAGTTGGGCGTGGCACCCCGCAAGAGGCAGACAGACAAGGGGGGACTTGGGAAGGTCCGTCTCCGCTCCACTGGGTCAGAGTGCCAGAGGCAACAGAGGGCAGGCAAGGGCCCGGGCAGCCCGGGTTAGGCGGATAGATACCCGCGAACTTGACAGGCCCCGAAGGTGAAAGGATCCAAAAAGACTTGGATCTTGAAGGTTTGGGGCCAATGCGACATGCGCATGGGCATGGCTCATGGGTTAAACAGTGCCACAGGGTAGCGTTGGTCAATGCGGAACCGGGGGGGGAGGGCGACGAGGCTTCGGCCGGGATGGCACGGCTCGGGGACTGGGGTCGAGATGGCAGCCTGGGAGTTGAAGAGGCTCCATCTGCCCAGGGTAAATAATTAATTGATGGATCCTATTCGAATCCTGTGAGCACCAACAAGTGAGGCTTGAAGCTTAATGAGCAGTGGACCGACACTGGACAGTGGTACGGTATGGACAGAGAGGCTGAGAGGGAGGGAGGGGACCAACAGACAAGGCCCAGATCGTCCCCGTCGGAATCTCGCATGCTCGAGGCTATCCGTACAGGGATCGAGATGCACACTTGTGCATCACGTCCTCGTATGGTGTCGGCGCCGCGGCAGACGAGTCTTCCGGTCTCAGATACCGCAATCCCGTCCTTTTCCCAGATGCCATCGTCGACGGGAAAAGTCGCAGTTGAGGAACCACTAGTGAGTGTCAAGAAAACACCATCATCAAAAGACAAGACATTACCCATCTCATTCCAGCCGCAGGTTTGCTTTGCCATGTTGCTGTCTCGCATCGTCTCGTCTCGCATCGTCTCGTCTCGCATCGTCTCCCCCCCCGCTGGCCGTTCCTTCGCGCGCCCAACGGCCGGCCTGCATCCGGGGCGTTGCAACGGCGAAAAAAAACGAGGCGCCATTAGCGTCGGCATGTCTTCTGGGGGGGGGCAACTGAACAACGACTCAGCGTTCCTGACGTATGTAGTCTCACAGTCGACAAGGCTTGTCCGAGGATGAAGCAAAGGCGTAATGCTACCCGTATAGCTCTAATTCTGTCGACATTGTTTGACGAAAGCTGCTGCACACACGCGCGGCAGACCGCTCCCACCACCCGTATCTGCGGGATCGGTGCCGAGGCTGAGCTGAGCTGAACTGAACTGGGGGAGTGTGCTTAAGCCAAGAATCGGGTCGCATACCAGATGCCAGGGTATCCGTATACGTATACCTGGTAGCAGTCAAGCACGATGCAATGCCATGCAATGCCATGCCATGCGATGTGATGTGATATAGGTGACGAGGCGTGCTGGTTCAGGGCCTCATCACTCGACCTTCTCCATATGTCTTATTATCGCCATCTTCTCTTGTCTTTCTCGTCTTCCCTCCGCCACGTGGATGCCTGAGCCCGGCGATACCGCAGACTCTCATCAATGGCGGAGCAGACGTTCCCAGAGGATCGAGGTAAGGGGGAAAGAAGGCTAGAATATACGCTGCCATTGGTGAGCGACTTTTCGCTCCTGTACTGTAGTATCCGGAATCCCCATCATATGTCGCCAGGTCGCCTCCAAGGATCATGCTGTTGGGCATCGCATCGCATCCCGCAACCGCGTTGGCTTAAGCTATTGTGTTATTGCGGGGATCTCCCATGGTCGACATGCCAGAGGGAAGCATGTCCCGGCTGGCGACAGAGACGCGCAAAGTGCTGGTGATGGCGTTCGGAAAGATTATCCGAAAAAAGAGACATGGGAGTTGGAGGTCCGTCGAAAGGCGGTTCTGGCGGGCTCGTCAGCACCCTTCTTCGGCGCCTGTGAGGCCATTCCCATCACGTCTTTTGCCATCACACCGTCGCCATCAGCCTGTCATCCTTCATCCCACGCTTCCCATTCTTGTCAAGAATTGTCGCATCATCATAACCACCCCTCTTTGCTTTCCGGTTCTTTTCTCTTTCCTGCCGATCAGTCACATCATCCATTGAACATTCCACTCTTTTTTCACCGGGATGGAGCTCACATGTGCAAAAAGTGTCACCCCCCCCTGCATGCATCCTCATCTTTATGCAGGAACCCGGCCAAGCACAACGCGTGTGCCTGTTTGTGCGTACTGTACACAAGGGTTGGACACCAAGTCTTTTGTTGCACGTCATGGGAAATGCTCGGCCATGATCGCCAATGCGCACATGTACCGAATCATGCAGGCCGCGACGGCTCTCGGCCGTTGCAGAAGAAACGTGATTGACGACTCAAGACTGACGCAGCCTTTTTCATCAAAAAGCCAGCCTGCATGTCTCATCTGCCCGGCATCTTTGTCGTCACTCACCGACTGCCCGTGCTATTTCCCTTTCAGATACGACGCCGTTTGACGCTTTTGACAGCAGGCCCGCGCGTTCTCCCTGACATGGACTCCCCTCCACGTGGGGACGCAACGGCCGGCGACGAAAGGCATGGATTCCATGCCCGCTCGCACCTGGCCCCTCATGCCTCGAGCCCTGCTGCGACGTCGCATTGGAGGAACTAGACACACCGGTGCGCTCCCCCAGAAAAAGGCCGACGAGGCGAACCCTGCCCCTAGACCAACCACCAGCCGATTGAAATGAGCGTTCTGTCCGGCTTGTAGGGCTTTTCGCAAGCATATTGTGCAGTCGACGAGTAGGCGAGGTACTAGAGCGATCAGATCAACTTCCGGCCATCGCCAATCGGGCCTCTTGGAGACGAAGTCTTGCTCAGCAAGATCCTCTGCGCCAGGGATAATTATTGCATGTGCCATTGCAGGGACGCCGATGCAAGCTGTCGTTGTCCTTGTCGTTGTCCTATTGGCAATACGTACTGCGGTCGGCAGTACTCCGTACTGTTGCTCCTTGCCCGCGGCATTGCTTTTTAACCGACCTTCTTGTTGCAGTCCTCGCGCCATGGCAGCCGTCTCGCGATTTCAAATTGCCTCACTTTGTACCTTGCATCGTCCTCGTGATAGCCGACGCGCTCGTGGCCTGACTGGAATCATAGCTGTATCCCGCCAACGACGAGTTCGTGCAACTGCCGCAAGCTGTCCCGTGCCTTGAATAGTGCCTCGACAGCGACTCATGAGATGATATTCCAGAAACAATGTCGCAGTCCATTGATGAACCTTCTCAGTCCATGGACTCCCTTGCCGGCCTCGCCGCTTCGTGGGGGGCTCGCAGCCCTATGCAGCACGTGCTGTCGTCGGTATCAAAGGAGAATCAGATGGTGGATGCTGGAACTCCAGAATAAACCTAAGGACGCGTCAGACAGAACCGTCAGTTTGGAACCTTGACCTAAACCACCACCGAGATATGCACAACCCCAGAAAACACTTACCGAAGGATCCGACCCATCGGGACGGTTATCCAGCTGATTAACCCACGAGCTTTCACCCGTGGCCGATGTCACTGGAAAATCATAGTTACGTACCAGCTATGATAAGACGGCGGCGCTGTAATTAGAGCTGTGACATCGCTCCGAAAGAACCCCCACTTGGCCGGCCTCCCCCTCACCGGCCATGGGCCATCAAATCTCCGTCCATGTTAACCGATGCTACGCCCTATCTCGCCCCAATGTTGCGGCACGATTGCGTTACCAAGCGTACGGGAGAGCGAAGGTCGCCTTGATCAACCTGATTATTTTCCCGTCGCTTAGAGCCTGCTTCAGCCTTCCACCATGTGTGCGCTTGAGAAGACATGGTTCCCAACAGGGTGGTTGATCCTGTCGTGACATGCGTGGGACGGCAGAGGCGCGTGGAAGAAAAAAGGGTGTAGAGACATTGTCTCATGGCCACATGGACATTCACCTGTGTGGCCCAACCTCGAGGTTCAGGGGGAGACCTCAGAAAAGCCCCCACGTTTCCAAAGCCCATTTTTGCGCCTGTTGACCAAGAGCAAGTCATGATCTGTTCTGATCTGATAAGATCAGTGAGGCTTCATCATCTGTAAACCGATGTCGGCGGCTAGTGGGATTGAATATCTCCGAGTGGCTTGACACCGTCGAGACCGATTTCAACGCACGTCGTTTCGTTTTTGGAATATCTAGCATGCGAGTTGATTAATAGTCTTCCTCAGCGGCGTGGGTGGGACAGCGATCATGGGTTTCAGCGTTTCGTCCAAGATAGGCCAGGCTCAAATATCTTGCCAGAAGCGCGTTATGCGGCACATATCGTGTCCTAAAACTCATCATGGTGTCTCAGGGCTGCACCGAAATGTCGAATGGTCTCAATCTTGATCGGGTCAGACATGGCGAAGGCATCACCCCGTTTCTTCGCATGCACAGCTTTCGATTTGGGCATATTATTGTCTGCAACCTAGACGGCGTGACCAGCCTAATCCGTCGATCCCAGCGAACTGCCGCGCATGCCTAGAAATAGGCTCGGCAGTTCAAAGCGGGTTCCCCCTCCACATGCGGACACCAAGTCGTGGATGCCTCTGCCGCAATTACCTCGTGACTGCAACAGACGGGATTCTCGTTCGGATTCTCGTTCACCCGGGTGATAGGCGACGCCGCGTCTGACCCTGATGATCTCGGATCTGACAACGAAAATCATGGCTGGTCGCGCAACCAACACACCCGGACATCCTTACGCGGCACGAAATGGCTGGCTGAGTTCCCACTTCCCGCGTTCGTGGGGGTTGGCTTGTCGTGCTTCTGGTAGGCCTCTCTGATGACGGCAGGTGACGAGATGTCGCAAATGCAGATCGTTCAACAACAGGTGGGCCTATTGTTCATCCACGATGGCCTCATGCCCTGCCCTGCTCCATGGCTGATTGTTGAACGCCCAATTTCGACCCGTGACCATTTCGTCCTGGTCTGGTCCATGAGGCTCACAGTCTTTGAGCACCGTAAACGGTCTTGCTTGGCACACCTTGATAATGGGAGACCATGTGTTATTGTTCCAGTCGGCTGTTGAGCGGCGCCCGTACCGCGAATGGCATAATAACCCTCGTGCGCATTGAGGACGAGCACACAGGCTCGAGGCTGCTGTCAAGAGGAAAGTTATCCGTGGCCAGTATCTGCCGTCATAACCAAGGAGCACCGTTCGATGTCGAGTCCGTATCCAAGAATCCTGGCTTTGCTTGCACATCGCACGGGCTCCAGCTTGCCCCGTGCCTCGTCGATTGTTAGTTATCGTAATCGAATCGGAACCAAGTCGCTCAGGACTGTGGAGGATTGGGATTGATTCTCGATTCTCGTGCATTCCAGTCTTGCCGTTGCTAAACGGCAGCCACTTCCTAGCGATAAACATTTGAGGCCGTGGATAAATGACGCCGCCATGTGCCTGTCACGCCCCCGAGGCGTGTGCCCTCACCAGCATGCTGAGCCCTAGGTGACGATCCTCAATTGGGGGCCCTGGCGCCCAAAAAAAGAAGAAACCTCAGAAAAGCGCAGTGTCGACAATCAAGCGCCACGCGCGGCGCCTCCAGGTTTCAGGTACCATCAATAACGCCCTCCAATGGGGGTGGCTCCCGTTCTTTAGGCCGACGAGCCGCGTCTTCGGTGGCGCGCGCTATATCCTAGCCCAAGGCGCGACGGCCGTCGTCGTGTAGTCGGAAGAGCAGCGTCATATTCCGTCCTGCTCTAGCGCTCCACTGGGCTCTCGGGTGTGTGAGCTGTTGCTCGATGCTTTGCTTCGCTTTGCTTCGCTTTGGCTCACCCCTCCGTGTCCGACGGGCCGTTTAGGACAACCAACATCCTCAAAACCGTTCTCGTTTTCCCAGGCTAATTTGCTTAGATCTTGATGAGGCATCCGACTAGAGCGAGTGATCTTGTTCCCGGCCGCCCCGGTCCCCCGAATTGGGTCAAGGTGGGCACAGAACAGAGCAAGTAGTTCGTCAAAGTGGGAGCATGGCGTCGAGTCTCGATTTTCCCCAACTCCAACCTCCAGGAATCGGCTTCGCCTTGAGTCTTGGGCAGTTTCGCCCGTTGACTTTCAACGTTTTTCAACAGCACGGAGAATAACCCACAAACGTGTGAGACACGACGGCGCTCCCAAATGCCGAGGTACACGCGATAGGCTGAACGTTTCGTAGTAATGTTCCCTCGCAAAGCTCAGCTAGTTCCCTCAACTGAGTATTATGACGTACCCGCGGCCTCAAAATTGCTTCTATTGTCTCTTCATTGGAGTTGGTATTGGGTGGGGAGGCGGGTCAGTTCCTGTCCCGTGTTTAACGCGGCCCGCCGCGGGACCGAACTGCTCGTTTTTTTAATAATTCTGCCCTCGTCTTGGCCGGCTCGGATGGAGGCTTTTCATGAATTGGAACAGAGTCAAGCTCTGAGCCGTGCTTTGTTGATTGTGCTGGGAGATGAATGACGGCAGGGTTTGGTGCAACATGCCACCATTGGCGACTAGCAAACCCTTTCTGCGGCTTATTGAAGTGGCGGTTTTCCCGACAGGCAGCTCTTTGGCAAACACCACGAGTGACACTGAGCTTTTAGCAGAAGCTTTGTCTCGGTCCTCGTGTGTTCCGGATTGATAGGGTTTTTGCGAGGGATCGGCATGCAAGGCGATCCGCAGGCCCGAGTTTGACGTGTGGTTTGGGCGACGAGCATGACTTCCTAGTCCCTGTCGTATGGCCCCTACGCAGCATGTCCTCCGTGCTCGCTTGAAAGCCGGGGAGGCCAGCAAGCGCAGAAGGCGACGGCGACAACCCTGCCGGTTCTCGTGAAGTTGAGAGGGAACCAGGCGATACTGCTTTTGCTCCATGGACCCGTTGAAAACTCCTCTCCCCAAGAGTTCTCGCCTGTTGCATCCGGACCCAGAGCTTCCCCATCCAAGCGCAGGTTTTTCTTCTCCTGCATTGGGTCGCCGGTGGAACGGGTCCAGTTCCCCCAAAGCTACCGGCAGGATCAGAGCAAGAATCTGATGGTGCTCCGCTGAAAAGTCTTACTGGTCTTTGGTATGCATTGCCTCTTCTTCGCCTCGGAACCGACACAGGCGGTCTGTATGTACCGTACCTGCAGCATTATGGAACCTTGCTGCATTCACACATAGCCTGTGGCCTATACGACACCGAGGCAGTCCGAAACGAGGGACGATGTTTGATGAACGATTGTTGAGAACCCTTTGTCAATTGGAGTGTGAATGGCGGGATGCCTGGTGTAAGCTAGACCGGCCACTCCCAGGTCCCTCAAGAGAACGAACCTCAGGCTGCGGGACGGCGCGCGACTCGCAGGGGATGTTGTTGCTAGAGGTGCAAACCGTGCAAGCTTGCTGTGACAAGTTTGCCCAGGTGGGGCCTTGACCAGGATTCCCTGTTGGTGGCTTGCCTCGAACGCAAACTTCTCCAGACAACGCCCATTGTCATCGCTATTGATGAATTCATCAACCAACAGATCGAATGGCAAGCAAACATGCATCGTCAACGATATAGAAGAATTCACGCCGGATAGAAGCAGATGTTGGTGATAACGTGACCATGGTTGTCTGCAAGGAGGTCTGCTTTCGAAGGGTCCGGACAAGGGTTCAGGGGCGCTCCGACCAGACCACCGGCTCCTCCTCATGCGTGTTGCCTAGTGTCTGCTCAAGGCCAGGGTCAGATCCATGGCTTTTGAAGTCCAGGGCCTCGGTCGGATATTGGCGAGCGGAGAGGACAAGTCCTAGCAGTGGATGCTTGGTTTGAGGAGCAGTTACCGGAGACTTCGGTATTATGAACTTGTGAATTGAACGAATGGTCGCACGGAATGAACGGTCCTGGATAGGCGATGGTTGGTAAGCATCAGAGCTAGGTGCGTCGTGTGCCATATCGATGGTAGATCGCAAAGGCTCAAATGCTACGCCGCACATCAAATTGCGCAACAAGCCACGGCTCAGTTAGCCCAGCGATTGGGCAAACCCAAACAATGCATGAATTATAGTGTCTGGCCAACTCCAAGCAGCTTGAGAGCAGGCATTCGAAGATAGACAGCAAACGTGCCTGGAACAGAGGGCTTGCAAACACAGCCAACCCTATCGCATCCAACCATTTCGGGGTAGACGCGTGGGGTTTTCGTCCTGTTGGGTGTAGTTCAGCGAAATTGGGCGAAGATGCCACTCGGGTGTGTGAAAGATGATGAGTTGTTTGCTAAGGGCAGCAGACTTGATAACTTGCTTTTCGGGACATTCTCCAAGTCAGGACTGGTGCACAAAAAGTTGATACGTCGCTGTCGTGATTGCTGGGAAAGACATGCATTGGAGAGAGATTCCCAAAGTGTGTTGTTGCCTCAGCCTTGAAACAGCGTCGAGGCGAATCGTATTCCAAGTATGCAAGGGCGAGTTGTTGCAAAAACTCAAGGGAGGTCGATCGATCTCACGATCAGGTCTCGCATCAAAACTCGGGGGCTTATCCAGTCCCTCGGGTTCTGAGCAAGAGGCGGGACGTGGAATGCTTGCCAGCGAGCAGTGCAAGGTTCTCGGGGCTAGGAAATCGCCTCCTATGATACCACCCTCGACTAGGTAGCTTTGGGCTTGGTTGCATCTACCTGCAGTCTCAAGAGAGGTCCTCCTTGCTGCGCCAGGCGCGTTGAATAAGAGCGAGGATCCAGGTGCTCGACGGGGAAGTGTATCCTGAGCCTTCCGAGCCCAGCTTCGCCATCTTGTCATGTTAGGATCCACCTGCCACCGGGAGACGTAAGGGGTCCAGAGCGAAGAGCGGTAAGGCGGATCAGCGAGACCACAAGGGTCAAGCCCTGCCGAGTTCAGGTCGTGACAGGTTTCGGCAGCGTTCTGAGCCCTGAGGCTGTCAAGCTGTCAATTTATCTGGGCGAGCATCAGTGGATCATGCCAGGTCAAAATCCGTATTCTCTCCAGCGGTGAGATTCTTCTAACCACTTGATCGCCGCGAAAGCTCCATCTTGCCGTTCTGCAATCTGCAGCCTAGACGGCATAGCAGGGCTAGTATAGGGGAAGGGTATGGAGCTCTATGGGGGAGGCTTCTGGGAAGCAAGGGTCAAGCCAGGGGCTAGGGAGTGCCCCCCCGTCTAGCCTAGCAGCCGGTAGTCCCTGGCAGAGAGGGAGGGTGTGGGAGAAACGGCAATGTGGTTGATGTCGCTAGCTCCGAGCGAACAATTGAGGGGGCACAGCCGATCACCGGCAGCTCTCGAGCGAGCAGTGCCCTATTGAAGGCGAAAAAGCAAAGGGAAAGGGAAGCTCTCAAGCTCTGAAGCATTTTAGATCAATGATGCGATTGGGGTTCCCGCGACGGGCCGTCAGAGCAACCATGGGTGAAAGGATCATCCTTGCTGTCAAGACCTGCCACCGACGGCCAGAGTCGACATCAGGCCAGGCGCAATGGGTGTTGATTCGGCAGCGCAGGCGGTCACCCGGGCACGGCTGCACGGCTCACAAGGCGATACCGCACGACGCCCATTCTGCAATGCGATGCGAAAATGCGGGTTCAGGTAGGTCGCGGACGATGGCGAGGGGGGGATCTTGGAAGAGTAAGGTAATGGACGGTGACCAGCCGAACAATTTTGCGTGGGTTGTGGATTCTGCCGTCGGGTTCATGTGGGCTATTGGATAGGTACAGGAACTTATCCACTGTCACCAAAATGAGGTGGAAGGCGCCGTAGAAGCCAACCGGCAATGGTCTTGTTCTTAGGGGCCTCAGGCACAGTCTAGAAGGTCAGAGGTGGACCCTTGCCAACGCTGGCAGTTGATGCCGTCATACAAAAGACGTCAACGTCAAACGCCACAAATTGTGCCTCTGGCCGTTGATCGCAGGAGGCCCTACGGATAGTTAGAGCATCCCTAACAAATCCCCGGAAGCATTCCCAAAGCGCTCAGAGAATTATTACACCGAGGCCTCGTTTCTGTGGCGCCGCCGCGCGATGAGACCTCAGGCACGGATCTCAGGAGTGAACAGCGTCAACTAATAACCAGCATGTACCTAGCCACGACCGAAGCTCCCAAGCGCTGGCCGATCACCGAGGAGGGACGACGCGGTAGTTCGCATCATCCCCTTCTGGCCGATCAGGGACCCTGCCTGCTCCTTTCGGGACCAAAGGCCCATCTAGCAGGATGACAGAGGTATGACAGAAACACAGTCATCTTTATTAAAGGAGGACTGGAGATGTACCATGGAACAAACGTGACCCGGGCGGATCGTGTTTGGGGAGCGGCTGGGGAAAATGAGATGAGGAGGAGCACC
>JABFEP010001907.1:0-14062 GCA_013618265.1 Fusarium albidum
CACCACCATCATGCATGCAGGACGTCTTCTCAAACACGCGCCCCCAGTGGCACCCGCCCGGGGCGCGGGGCATCTACGGAGGCGCCGTCATCGCGCAGTGCCTCGCGGCGGCGCAGAAGACGGTGCCCGAGACGTTCCTCGTGCACTCTTGCCACTGCTACTTCCTGCTGGCGGGGTCTGCCGAGACGCCGATCCTCTACCACGTGGAGAGGGTGCGCGACGGGCGGTCCTTTGCGACGCGGACTGTCCAGGCGAGGCAGAAGGGCGCGTGCATCTTCACCACGACCATCAGCTTCAGCCGGGAGGAGTCGTCAAAGCAGGGACGCAGACGCAACGAGGTCCGCCACGCCGCGAGTTTACCCTCGGACGTGACGGCCCCCCCGGACGACTGGGACGGCGAGCCCGAGTGGGCGCGGACGGGACCCTTCCAGAGCCACCGGATCAGCGTGCTCCGGGGCGACGACCCCTCGGCCGGACCCCAGGACCGCAAGAGCAGGCAGTGGATGCGGTCCCGGCAGAGCATCTCGGCCGAGGGCGGGCGCCAGGCCCACCTCAACGCTCTGGCCTACATGTCCGACAGCTACTTCATCGGCACCGTGTCGCGCATCCACCGGCTGTGGAGGTTCCCGTTCCCGCCCGACGAGGTGCCGTCGCTGGACGAGGCCACGCAGGAGCAGGTGAGGCTGCTGTGCGAGTTCGAGGGCATGGGGAGCGACGTGGAGGCGTGGAACGGCCGCCCGCAGGTGGGCATGATCGTGAGCCTCGACCACAGCATCTACTTCCACGAGCCGGGGGCCGTGAGGGCGGACGAGTGGATGTTTACCGAGATGGAGAGCCCGTGGGCCGGGGACGGGAGGGGGGTCGTCACGCAGAGGATCTTTAGCAAGGATGGGAAGCTGCTGGCGACCTGTTATCAAGAGGTGAGTCTTTCTGTCTATGTCTTGATTAACAACTAACATGTACAGGGAGTTGTGCGGCTCAAGCAGGATGGGGGAGAAAAGAGCGCAAAGCTGTAACATGAGGGACGTGGTTTGCACGGAAAAGGCCAAGGATTACTAGATTAGAAGGAACGGCACCAGTCTATTAGTTGATATCGGAGCGCTCAAAGGATTCAGTCTATCTGTTTGTTCTTCAGTGACGGTTTAGTAGTTGAGAATCCATGTGGCTGAGGCTCTCTGTCCAAGTCTGAGACATTCAACACACACCCTGGGCTAAAGTGACGCCTGGAAAGGACGCCACAGAAACGGCATGCAGGATCTATGACGTTGCAGGTGGCGCAGTGCTACTCTCGTCATGAGTGCCTTGGGAAGAATCCATCGATCCTACAGTATGGATCCAGAGGAAGGGGCTGAAGCTGGTGGCTCATGAATGCCAAATACTCAAAAAGTCAATGCACTGGGAGCGTTGCAGAGAACTCATCAACTTATGTTCCTCAATGATGAACCGGAGAAATCTTAATCTCAGCCCTGCACGGCATCAGCAGCGAGGCAGGGTTGGTGAGCGTCCTGAGACAGACAAGCAAGCAGATCCCCAGGAGGCGGGCCAATGGCGATGGCTTGTTTGCCCAGAGTGAGGAGGGTGGGCCAATCTCCGAGATAAAATGTTTCCACTAATATGTCATAGTAGGATTGCTGCCATCATCGTCACCTTTCACGCCCAACAGAGGAAAGAGATGCGAAAAAAACACGGTTCGGTGCTTTCCAGGTGGCTGGCGGTGTGAACAATCTGATGACCCGACGCTGCTTGTTCAATCGATTGCTGATGAGCCAGCAGCTCAGCTGCTCTAATCCCCATGTAGCATCGGCCGAGAAGTTCTGGGGTGTCCAGCTGAGAGACCAGGGTTATCCTCCCGCACAGGTAGCCTAGGTAGGACGGAGCAGCAAGCAAGCAGCAGCCGTGATGGGAGGCGCAGCAAACAAAGAGGAATAGAGTGAGAGTCATATGTGCTACGTAGGCAGGTAGGCAGGCCAGGCTCCAGCAGATGAATTCGCCCAGAATCGGGCGTGGAGGATCCCGTCTGCCCGTCTATTGATGCTCGGGAAGTGGCTGTGCCCCCTTCTCAGGTGCCTCGTTACGCTAACCCGGATACCACCTAGCCCATGGATCCATTGGCTAGCGCACTCCCGCTGCCCTGCTTGTGTGCTCCTTTTAGCACCCCCGGACCTTCCTCCTGGGGGGGGGGCGTCCAAGGCTTGTGCCGTCTTACCGGTCCCCATGAGCCCATGAGACTTTCCCGCTTTATTATAGCCCGCCGTATCCCTTCCCTCTCTATGATAATTACCATCCAATCCTTTTCTTATTAACCTCAACCCGTTGGACGATATTCTCTGCAATTTGCGAGATATCGGAGGTACTTTTTACTCTCGTCTTTGTCTTTTGACAGTTCATTGCGACTTTCTTTTTTTCATTGTTTCTTTCTTTTCTTTTCTTTTTGTATCCTTCGGTCAATCGAGGCGAACCATCCCGATCCCGCAGACACTCGGACGATAGTCAAGACGGTTGAGCATTGAGATCGAGATCGAAACCATATAATCGGAGACGAACTACAACTACAACTACATACCGACGCAATGCGCTCTTCTCTTCTCGCTGCCTGCCTCGTCGCGGGCGCCTCGGCTGGCACCATCTCGGCCAAGTTTGGCAAGGAAAAGTTCAACCTGGGTCTGTCCATCACCAAGCGGGACACTTTGAGTCTGGATGCCCTCAACAACGTTACCGGAGGCGGATACTATGCCGAGTTCGAGGTCGGCACCCCCGGCCAGAAGATCAGCTTCCTACTCGACACTGGCAGCAGTGACACCTGGGTCAACTCTGCCGACACGGATCTCTGCAACAGCAGGATGCTGCAGGCCCAGAACGGATTCTGCATGACCACTTGTATGTCACAAAGCAACTTTCCAGCACTCGACGACATGTTTCTGACACAGCCTCGTCACAGTCGACCCCGATGAGAGCTCCTCATTCAAAGTCGTCGATCGCAATGGCTTCGACATCACCTACCTCGACACTCGCAGAATTCGCGGCGACTACTTCGAGGACTCGGTCACTATCGATGGAAAGACCATCAAGAAGCAGCAGCTTGGTCTCGCCGTGAAATCTGTCCGCCCTACTGGCATCATGGGCTTGGGCTTCTCGGCCAATGTCGCCGCCGACTCGGAGTACCCCACTGTCCTCGACAACATGGTGTCTCAAGGCTACATCGACACTCCTGCTTTCAGCCTCTGGCTTGTAAGTGACGCTTGATCTTCCACCAGGCTGCACATTCAGACACGCGCAGGGTGCTAACGCCGCAGCTCAGAACGACCTCACTGCTGACCAGGGAACCGTCCTCTTTGGCGGCATCGACAAGGCCAAGTTCATTGGCAAGCTCGCCACCCTCCCCCTCAAGCCTGACCCCGAATCGCTCAACGGCAATATCACCTCGTTCACCGTCACCATGGAAGGCTTCGAAGTCAAGACTCCCGACAACGACATCAAACTGGACGAGATGAACGCCGATGCCATCCTCGACTCTGGCTCCACCATCTGCCTCCTGCCTGATTCCCAGGTCCAGGACATCTGGGACGAGTTCGATGTGCGCAGCATTGAGGACCTCCAGGTCCCCTTTGTGGACTGCGCCTACGCCGACGACAAGGGTGACGGCATCACCTTCGACTTCAAGTTTGAGGGAAAGACTATCTCGGTCCCCATGAAGGAGATGGTCATCAACGCCTTCGACGAGATCCAGGACGACATCAAGTCAGACCCCACCCTCCGCGAGTACTTTGATGGCTGGGACGGCGTCTGCATGTTCGGCATCGGTTCTGCCGCCGACTATGGCGTCTCGTCGTCCCGCTTCGCCCTCCTCGGCGACACCTTTCTGCGATCCGCCTATGTCGTGTACGATCTGGCCAACGAGCAGCTCGGCATCGCCGAGGCCAACCTCAACACTGACGACAGCGACATCGTCGAGCTCAAGGCGAATGACAGTGACCTCCCTGACGTCAGCGGTGTCGCCAGTAAGTCCAACCCCAGCTCAACTGCCACTGCCTCCGACGACTCCGCCTCCAGCTCCCGCCCAACTGTCACCGTCACCGCTGGATCTGACGCATCTGCAGGCCAATCCGGCGATGACGATGATGATGACAACGCGGCCGGTCACCTGGTCCCCGCCTTCATGGCCACCCTCATGGTGGCTGTGGGCGCCCTGGCGATCGTCCTCTAAAGTTTTGGGCAGAGCTTTGCGAGCTGAGTCGGGCAGGAGATCGGCAGGCCTGGCCAGGCCTAGGCCAGGCCGGGGGCATGGGACAGGCATGGGACATAACGGACGGAAAGCATTTCAATCATCGCATCTAGGGAGAAGGAACCTCCCTCGGTTTTTAACGCCATACACGTTGTATATACGATACCCCCTCGTTGGAAATATTGTCATTTTGCACATATCACCCACCACCGTACATGTCCCCCCGCCCCCTTTCCCATTCTTGATTGATACTCGCGCAGATCCATGTGAGAGATTTCATCGTCGTGGTTCGTTGTCAAAAACTACCAATCTACCTGGCTGTCTAGCTGGCTCACTCAAGTGATTATACACATGGTTTGGGTCGAAAAGGCACAATAATAATAATAATACACTTTCAGCCTCTTTGATCCCCGCAAGATTCCATTCCAATCAAATAAACCTTCGCAACTTCATATCCACCCCTCCAATAAATTAAGCATGAAACATCCGTTGCAGTTTACAGCATGTTCCTGCATCTTGGCGTAACACGCGATTGGGTCGGCATCGCCCCTCGGAAGCTTCTTTCTTGCTTTCGTTTAGCCCATCTTGTTGTACCGCTCCCTCGCCTTGTCCTGGACCGTGTTCAGGTACTCGGCGTAGCTGTTCTTGGTCTTGCGCTCCGCCAGCGCCGCCGCGTCCCCAAGGTTGCCGCCGTCGGCTCCGAGCCCAACACCCTCCTGGTAGGCATTGGTGACGATCACGTCGGTGCGGCCATCTGCGTTGGCGCCCAGGCCCGCGCCGGCCGACCAGCCCATCTTGGCGAGCATGCCAGCGCCCTTGGACGACGGTGCTGGCTTGGCCGGCTGCGCGGCCACGTCCGGCTTCGCGGGGGCAGGCTTAGGCTTGCCCTGCGGCGCGGGCGCGGGCGCGGGTTTGGTAGGCTGGCTGTACGCTTCTCGTCTCTCCTTGGCGCGGTCTCGATACTGTGACGCTGATGCTGATGCTGCCGCCGCGTCCGGGTGCTCCTGCGCCTGCTGCTTCTGGAGCCTCTTGTCTCGGGCCGCCAGCCGTGGCAGGGCAGCCTTGACCTGCTCCTCGTTCTCCGTGGCGTTCTTGTGGTTCCGCGACTTCTCATGAATGTTGACTTCGTCCACCGACTTGTACTTGCGCATGCAGATCAGGCACATCAACCTGTCACGATCAACGTATGAGATTGGCGCTTCGTCTGGAGCGATGGCTTCTGGCCGTCCAGCGTTGCCGGACGTGGCTGCCGGATCGGCAGCGGGGCCAGGTTGATCAGAGACCACGGGGTCGGGGCCACCGAGCTTCGTTGCTCCAGATATCGAGATCTTGATGGCAGGCTGAGGCTTGGATCCGTCCGCTCCGCTTCCCGACATTGCTATCCGCAGAGGTGTTCGGTTCACGTGGCTTAGCTCGGGCTTCTTGGGCTCGCCACCGGTCTCGTCGTCTCGGAGCTCGTCCCTCTTCCGCTGCCACATGGCCATCTGGCCAGCCATTGGCACCATCTTCTTTGCTGACGAAGCAGGCAAGCTTGCATCCGCTTTTCGCTTCTTCGGTTTCTTATCGTTTGCCTCGTCAGCTGGTCCCTTAGAAGCCTCTAGGTTCCCCGGCGGCTGCATCGTCAACACCGCCGGGCTTGGGTAGGCGTGGAGGTCCCTGTATCGAACACGAAGGCTTGGGTTAAACAAAGGGTGAAACGACATCTGCTCGATCGCAGGGGTCACCTCTCGGTCCTCGGGTACAAAGACGCCCATGTGGGTGCAGGACACCGTGACCGGACAGGCCCCGACTGTGAATGAACGCGATTTGCGGAACTTGACCATGGCAGCTGCGGCGTCCTCCATGGTCCAGAACTCAGCAAAGCCATACTTGAACGACTCATGGGTGCTGGTGTCACGCATGAGGAACACGCGATGCAGGGACCCGGGCCGGGCACCAATGCCTGTCGTGTCACCAATGGGTGCCGTGGACTTCAGCTTGGGAGCCCCATTGGAGTTGTCCTTGGTAGATTCTGCCTTGACAAGCTCCAGACCCTTCATGTCGTCCGCCAGCATGCCCTCGTTGATAAACGAGGCCAGTGGGTAGACGACGAGAATCTGGGATGGTAGGTCTGCGGCATCAGCCATACCGGTGAGGCTCTGCTGCCATATGGGAGCTGTGCAACAGTGGTTAGTCTGCTGGGTCCAACTGACAGGGGTGGGTTGATATACCGCCTTGGGGACCGCCACAGATTTTGCATTTACTCCGAGTAGAATAGTTTGAAAAGTCACACTTGGTCTTGGGTCAACATATGAAACTTGTGTGTGCAAGAGGGAAAGACTGCATACCGTCGGGCAAAGCCAATTGCTACCTGGCCCTCCTCGAGTGTCGGGCTCGTCACGGGCATCTCGACTACGGGCGTAGTGAATGTACACATCAAACCTCCCTTCTGGCACGTCATCAGTCGAGTTGGCCAATTCAACGAGGAGCTTTGGATAATGCTCTCTCATAAAGGCCACAGCATAATCCACTCCTGGAAACTGAACAAACGCCCGGAAATTTCCTATTTGGCCATGTCAGATGAGCTCGGACGGCACGCGAGGCAGGTTGGCAGATTCTCACCCTTTGAGGAGGACAGGCGGACATCGATGGACGGGAACTCGGCGGCGATCGATTTGGTCAAGAGACTGTCACGCAGCTGCAGACTCTAATCAGTCTCTGGAATTGAAAGTGGCCGGAGAGCAGTGTGTTTGGTGTACGAACCTCGGCTGACGATAGGCTGAATGGTAGGCCCTCCAGGATGACGGTGTCGCTGGGCCTGCCTGCATCTCGCGTCGAGCTACGGGAGCGACTGCGACTGCGACTACGCCCCCTATAGCTTCCCGACCGCGATCGGGATCGAATGGCGTCATCGTCGCCCTCGTCGTCGTCGTCTCGGTATCCGCCGCTCCTCCTGCCTCGGTATCTCTCGTCGTCGCCGGCGTGGCCGCCATCATCATCATACATGCCACGATAGTCATGGTCCCGGTGCCCAGGGCGGGAGGAGCGTCCCCTGCGACGATCGCGGTGTTGTTGCTGCTCCCTGTCGTACCGCATAGCGGCCTCGTCGTCCCGGTGCCGAGAGCCTCTCCCCCCCCGCGGATCGTCGTGGAATCCTTGCTTGGGCGGAGGAGACCTGGAGCGATCTCGCCGTCCCGTGGGAAAGTTAGCCGCCGAGCTCAAATTATCCATGGAGGTCCTTCTCCGTGATGACGGGTCCATCTCTCTGCCTGCCAGAGGAGGCACGGGCTATGTGTGTTTATTACCCTGCCGCGGTCGGTAGCCGGCGTCTCGGTCTCGGTCTTGGTGGTGGTCGCTGGTGGTGCGCATCCTCGGCTGGTCGTCGTCGTCGTCGTCCCTCGGGGCGCGATCGGGGGATCGCGTACGGTGATGGTCGCGCATAACGGCGTTCAACTCGTACGGTCTCCTTTGTAAGGTTGATGTTTTTTAAGTGCAAGAGACGTGGGTGGACCAAGGAACATGTCAAGTGGGGGCTGACTCATGGCAGATGCGCTGCCTCTGCTCATGTGAGCAAGTCTTTGACCTCAAATCGACGTGGTCAAAAATATCATTGGATTCTCTCCGTAATTCTTCGATCCATTATTATAGTGAGTTGGATCATTTTTGCATTCTATAACCTCTCTTGATGTGATGTCCGTATCCGTATAGTCAGCTAGGGCCGAATCCCACTCCCACTTACGGTATGATGGAGACAACTCCAAGTCACGGTCATCTGATCCCTCTAAAGTCTGATCCCCCAAAGTCTGATTCAAGTCTCTCGTGAACCGTAACCGCCATGACATCCTCGAAAGAGACTCAGGACCAGGAGTCCTGGGAAATGTCTGATCAAGGCTGCCATGTGGCCCTTACCCACCATCATCTCGACGCCCAAGCCATCATGGATCTCGTCCGCAACCCCTCTGCCGGAGCCATCGTTCTCTTTGCAGGCAAGTCTTTGTCCCAGCTACCTAAGTCCTACCTGAACTGACTGACTGACATAGGCACCACCCGCGACAACTTTGCCGGCAAGCCCGTCAAGGAGCTCCAGTACACATCGTACCGCCCCCGCGCCCTCCGGTCCATGCTGTCCATCGCCCAAGAGGTCCGCGACAAGCACGGGCTCCGCGGCGTCGCCATGGTCCATCGCCTGGGCACGGTCCCCATCGGGGAGGAGAGCATCCTGATCGCCGTGTCGGCGCCGCACCGGCAGGCGGCGTGGAGGGCCGGCGAGGAGGCGCTGGAGGCGTGCAAGGCGAGGGTCGAGGTGTGGAAGCGGGAGGAGTTTGAGGGTGAGGGGGGAGTTTGGAGGGCGAATCGGGACGGGGCTATGGGAACGTATCACGAGGCAGCTTGACCTGGACCATGATGGTCATTTTCCTAATGTTGGATAATACCTAGATAAACCATCTAGACGCTGAAGCTATCCGCACGTGAAAGAACTGCTGCCAACCCCCCCTTGTAAATAAATCACCATCGCTCGCAATGCCTCTTTCGCCAGCCAAATCACAACCTGCATTCCCGCACCCCTTTCTTACCCATTCGTCATGTCATCATTGTACAACCTTTGGCGTTTCTTTCTGGTAGACCGGCGGTGGCTCCATCAGGACCTCAAACGGACACGGAGGAGGATGCTGCGAGTTTCGGCAGCAATCAAACATGACTGCAAGCCAGGTGAGCAAAGTGTTTAAAGGGACCTCCTCGCGAGGTCTTGACATACCGACATGGCCGTGGTAAGCCTCTGTGAACGTGACGTCGGTGCCCAGCCCGCGAATGTCGACGTCTTCTGTGAATGCCGAGGGATAGACGAAGATGCCGTATTCGGCGTGGAGGATCCTCCAGAACTCAAGGGGGAGTCTATTTGTGTTCCGGTCAGTGTTCCCTATAGAACTAAATCAACATGTGGCCATGGCCACTCACTTGTACTGGCCGCGCTTGACACAGGCATGCATGAACAGGCAGACGGTCTCGAGGACCACGCGGCCCTCGTTGACGGCGTGGTCGAGCTGGTCCCCCTTCAGGTCGTACACGCGCCTCAGGCGCTCCTTGGAGTAGGTCATGGCGATGGACCACCCCTTTGCGATCTTGTCGAGATCTCGCTCTGGGAAGTCTGACATGATGGGAGCTGGCGACAGAGTAAACGTGAGTGTAAGCGTGGGTGGCTCTTATGATGTGATGATAAGGTCGGTACTGATGGAATCTATGGGCAAAGGGGAGGAGGTCAAGGATACTGGAAATGATGAAGGTGAAGAAACAGTTTGGGAACCCATGAAGGGGAAGAATCTGGTTCAAGCACCTCTTGTCTTGTCTATTCAGGTGCGCAGCACCTCATCAGTGCCCACACGGCGCGCGAGAGAGGAAGCCATCAAGGTGCCTCCTTCGGCTTCTATAGGTTCCAACTTCCCAACTTTCCACCCTTTTTTAAACACCTTAGAAGGTAACTCCTCCGCGCTCCAGTGATCCACGTCCATTCGCCAATCACCTTCGCCCGGGGAATATCATTCCCCTCGGTCGAAACATCCAAGCACGTATGCGGCTTTGGTCGACAATCGACGTGGGGTTCTTGGGGAGAACCCTTCTGGCCTGCCTTGTCACGTTCCATCATGCCATCACTAAAGAACTCGGATCAAGAGTTTTACATACGGAGAACATCAAGTGATCAAGTAAAATAGAAAATATATATAATAAAATTATGGTAATGGGCATGGCCCTCTTTGCTGCCCGCCCATCTCATATAGTACTTGGCAGTAGCTGCTGTAGGTCATCAAAAATTCAGATCGCTTAAATGGTATCTCTTTCGCTCCAGTCCATAAAAAAAGTACAAGAAGTGCAGCTCCTACAAGGCGTAGTTTTCGGTGTGCAGGAAGATCTCCTCGAGTTCGTCGTCCCCCCAGATCTCGGCCTGCAGGCGCGCCACCGTGTTCGCCACGCCGACCCTCATAGCCGGCGGCCCGCAGACGAAGACGGCGGTGCGCCGGCCCAGGATGCCGCGCCCGTCGGCGCCCCCCGTCGCCCACTCCTTGAGCATGTAGCCCAGGTCGGGCCGGCCATACTCGACGCTCCAGCCGCCGTCGATCTGGTGCGGCACGGGGAACGCGAACCGCATGAGGCTCTTCTGGAACTCGGTCGGCGTCTGCGGGAACCCAAAGTCGAAGCCCGACGGCGGTCCGAACGTCGACGTCGGCCGCGGCTTGGCCGGCTCCAGGTTGGTCGTGCGGAGGTGCGCCAGCTCCGGTGCCCGGACCGGCAGGGAGTCGTCTCCTCCCGCCCCTGCCGGGCTCGTCATCTCCGGGGGTATCCTCCGGGGTGAGGGGGGCGCGTAGTTAAAATGAGGGGGGTTTTCGATGTTCATGGGCCGGAAACGGAATCCTCCGTCCTTTGCGCCATCGTCGGGAACCTCGAGTGTCAACTTCTTGTCCTCGGGATATTTATTGTCTTCAGGGTATTTCTTGTCTTCGGGGTATTTCTTGTCCTCCGGATACTTCTTGTCCTCCGGGTAGCCGTAACCCTCGAGCTTCCTCAGGGACTCCTCCCGGCCGGTAGCAGGAGGAGGCCCCGGCGGCGGAGGGGGGATCGGATGAGGCTGGAGATACTTCTGCTGCGGAAGGGCCGTGATGCGGTCCTCGTCCTCGGCTCGGAGCTCACGTTCACGTTCGGGGTCACCCTGGGCCTCTGCCTGGATGAGAGCCGAGTTTCGCTTCGACGCAATGCCGGCCACAAACCCATCGAGCTTGTCGTGGAACATGTGGCTCAGCGCTCTCGGCCCGTTGGGACCGTTGGGACCGTTCGGGCCAAAGGGGCCAAAGGGGCCCATAGCGTCGATGCCGGGTCGTTGCCTCGTCGCCGACGTGACAAAGAACTTGCAGGTGACGCTCTCGGGGGGCGCAGCTTCACGGCAGATGCGAAGCTCCTCGCGGAACCAGTCCATGGCCTCGAGTCGCTTCAGGGCCCAGACGACCACAACCTTCTTGGTGATGGCCTTGCCGTCTCGCATCCTCTTGATCAGATCCAGCAGCTGCGACATGAGGGCGGTGATGCCGCTTCCTCCCGCAATCAGAATGCACGTGTCGAAGGCGGCAAGGTCACGGCGCATGCCGCCATATGGGCCGTCGAGGAAGGCTCGGTAGGTGTGGAACGGCCCCTTTTCGATGGCTGTGTCCAGGACCTTGCGGGTAAATCCTCCATACGGCCGGAAGACGAGGGCGCAGTCTCTGTACTGCTCTCCGTACTCGGAGGGGAAGTCATCGCTGCATAGCGATGCGATGGTGAAAGGGTGGTTCTCGAACACGGAGATGCCCGGCATTCGGAGATAGACGTATTGGCCGGGCTTCCATCGCATCTGAGTCGGGACAGTGATCTTGATGGCGTTCTCGGCCATCAGCGTTATGGCAGCTTCGTCGCCGATCATGAACGACATGCGCCAGGGCTTGGTCCAGTTGAGCTTGAACAGCCTCAGGAAGTAGCAGAAGACCCAGATGGCGACCGTGGTCCAGAGATAGGACCACGACATGAGAAAGTTCTTTGTGTGCCAGAACAAGAGGCCAACGTAGACGATGCCAACCGGGACGTGGAGGATGACAAAGACCTCGTACGCCGCCCTCCTGATGAACGGGAGGGAGGCGACGCAGAGCCAGATGAGGGGCACGAGACAGGCAATGCCCGTGCCGTAGATGATTCCGCTGCCGCCGGGGAACAGGCGCTGATACACCTCCATGCCGCCATCATCCCAAACGGGCTGAATGTAGAAGGGGATGGCGTGGACGAGTGAGAGGAACAGGCAGAGGTAGCCGGCCCAGCGGTGAAACACGTTGAGCCGCTCAGGGCCGATGCCGATGAGCAGAGTCAGGATATTCGCCTTCATGCTCGTCATGATGATCCAGGGGGTCAGAGCAATAGCGATCATGCCGGACCGGATCGCCAGCGGTGGTGAGCCGAACTGGATGCTCTGCCAGTACAGCGGCTGCTGGAGGAAGCAGTAGAGCACGACGAAGACGAGGGCGATGAAGCCGGTGGTGAGCACCGCCAGGGATGAAAAGGTGACCCGGCGTCTGCCCCATACAAAATCCGGGATGGGCCGGTAGAAGATCCATCGGAACAGCGCCAGGACGTCGTTGACCATGTTGACGGACGAGAAGTGCGCCTTTGGTCGGAAGTTCTTGTCCCCCGTGCCCGTGCCCGTGCCCATGTCAACTTCAGGGAAGAACTGCTGGCCAGTCTGGCCGGATGGCAAGCCCGCGGCCATGGCGTAGTCGGCCTCGATGTTGTACGCACTGCGGTAATGCTCCTCGACCTCCTGCTTGTAGATGGCCTGTCGAATCTTGTCCTGCCAGAAATGCCAGACGCGCATCAGGAGGACGGCGCCGATCAAGGCGAGCGCAAAGTACGTCCATCCCAGGGCATACTTTCCCGACTTTTCCCAGGGATCTACCGTCTGCGCCTGGACGAGGCCGGGCGGGCTGTCGGGTGTGAGAGGGATGGAGATGCGCTTGACGAGGCCCGACAAGGACTTGGTGGCCTCGTCGACGGCCGAGCGGATGTGCAAATTGGGAGCCATTTCGACCAGCAATCAAGCTCCGGCGCAACACAAAAAAAGGGGGGAAGGGGATGAATATTGGCGACGAAGCGCGGTGAGGAGTTTGGTTTAGTTCGACATGAATGGTTGGTTATGGGGTGTGGAAGTTCGTGTATCGTTTCTATATGAGGGAGATGTTGGTGGATGAGGCAGAGTCGATAGTCGTCGTCAAGCAGCGACTCATGAACTGCAGTCTATAGCAAGAGGAAAGTGACCAAGCTGAGACACATCGAGTCGAAGAATGCCAGACCCTTCGATTATACGTTGTGAGGGCAACGAAAAACGAGGGGATACAAAAACACCAAGGCTTGAGAGGGAGCTGAGAGGGCGAGCGGAGTATTAAAACGAGAGCTACAGTGGAGTCGAGATGGGCATGCGGCCGGATATATGGCCTCGGACGATCGAGACCAGGATCTTGACACCGTCTAGCGGAGCTCGGAGCTTGGGCAAGGGTTCAATAGACACGGCAAGTGTCGCTGTGATATGGCGGCGGCAAACCTGCGTGAGGGAGGAGGCTTTCCAGGCTGTCACCGGGGGGGAGAGTGGAGGGGCGGAATTCGAGATTGCCATGTGGGAAGAATTCTCATCAATAGCAGCAGCGAGCAGCAGCCGGTCAATCACAGCAGCCAAGGTGAAGAAGAGTGGCGGCATGTGTGAAAGTGTCACCAACGATTCCAGGGCCAGCGGCTGACGGAGCCATGATATTGGCTGGGGGCGCCCGAGAGAGGCAGTCTCTCCCCCGCCTTGTGGACCGCCAATCCATCACACACACAGCCTGGCGTGGTTAGGGCTAGGGAGAGTGAGGGACTGGGAGAAGCTGACTGGGCGACTGGCAGCGTCGAGAGAACAAAAGCAGCGGCGTGATGAGAAAGGGTGGGTGGCATGCAGAAAGCTCGAGCCAGAATGGGCCAGGGAGGTAACACACGATGGCGGGAGGTGCATGTCTCGCCGGCAGACTGCCAGACAAGCCGGGGGGTATGGACTGTGGCCGGGGATCGCCTGTGATGGCTGGGGTTTTTGTTTCTCTCGTTTCTTTCTGATGCATCTCATGATCCAAGACATCTCCGACTCTCGATGGTCTGCCAACGGGCGGTTGACTTTGCAAGACTCGGCATTGTGACCATGGCAGGCAGCATAGATGGCAGTCGAACGAGCCCAAAGCCACGGGTAGAGATGAGCGTCTGAGGCGGCCGCAGGATTGGCTGCCGTAGGGCACCAAGCGCAAAGTTCCTGGCACTTTGCGTGTGATGCAC
>JABFEP010001909.1:0-14324 GCA_013618265.1 Fusarium albidum
GGACGCGGGTCCCGTTGCTGCCCAAGCACAGCCTGCGGCGGACGATGCAGAGGTGCTATCGACGCTGGGAGACTAGGCTCTCGTGTTGCCGGGCGGGACACTTCCGACATGATAGGAGGAGACCGTCGCGGCGCGTGTGGCTTCGCGGTGCGCTGAGCTTTGCGACATTTGTGGCATTGAAATCGTCTCTGTTCCACAAATTTCTGTGCTTCGCTTCCAAGCGTACCGTAGTGTCCGTTGGTGAGTTCACGCTCTTGGGAATTGTCGATTGGCCACCACTTTGGACTGATATCAATCCCGCAAGTGATGCAGACCTTCTCCCCCGGTTGCCTTGCATCCGAGGAAGCATCGCCCGCATCGCCATTGCGGTGCTGTTGAGTCGATCCACCAGGGGGGATATTGGCCGTGGAGGACCGGCGCAGGCCAGGTTGAGTCGTCGTTCCCGTCATTTTTGCTGCGGTCGTCATTAGGTTCGCTTTTCGGACGGTGCCTGTCAATGTGAGGTCGGCCTGCTTGAAGTTTTGCACATAGAGCTGCAAAGCATTGAGGCCAGAGTCATTTGCAATGTCGTGCATCCGGTGGACGCTTGTCTTGGTGGGAGCATGATCCTTACACCAGACCATGGCCGACATGGAACCGCTCTCACCATTGATAGTCACAATGTTGAACTGGTCCCGACGAGAGCTCTTGACAGGCGTGATATCGAAACCAAGGACGTGTCCCTGCTGTCGTGCGCATTCCACGTGTACTACAAGTTCTGTCAGTTTGCTCCGTCGAGGATAGCTCGCCAAGATGCTTACGAGGTGCGCGGCATTGATGGCAATAAACGCACGCGCCATCCTTCTTGTTGCACGCCTGGCAGGTCTCATCGTATCTGCTTCTGGGGATTGACGGGATGCCTTCCGAGGGCTCCAGGGCTTTTGCGTTGCCGAATTTGACCTCTGGCGTCCACACTGCGCACGTCACATGGACCCAGTTGTTGTCGGCAGTTCTCTTGAGCGGCTCGCGGGGGTTGACTGGTCGGTTCATCTCCTCCTGTTTCTTGCGGTAAAACTCTGCCGCCTTTCGGGCTTGCTGCACCTCCATGCGCTCCCTTTCGCGGTCCTTCTCCGACATCTTCTTCTTGTGGTGTGTGAGTTTGGGCTGTTCCACAAAGTCGTGTTCGGTGTGTTCGACAGGGCACAGGACACATTTGTATTGCTTTGAGTCATTGTTAGCATAAGCGTATAGACAGGCCATGGCATCACCATCACGTACGATTGAAACCTGGGGGTTCTTGTCGTTGGCGCACATATCACAGACCCATTTTCCGGGGTTGCGGTTGTCCAGTATACCGTAGCAATTGCGGTGCACGGTCATGCGACACTCGCGACAAGACAAGTGCTGGTCTCCCTGGGGCTCCAGTTGGCTGCATACCGCACAGGGGAGTATTCGTGGCTTCGGCAGCTCAGGCACAACAACCCTCTCTACGCTCTTGTCCTTCTTCTTCGAGGTGGCAGACCCTGCCACGCTGGCGGCGTCGGATTGATTGTTGTCTGCGTCCTTGTCCGGGGGGGCTCCCTTGAGCTTCTTTCGGGGTGGCTCTTGGTTGCTCGTTGTTGCGGGAGCTGTCGTGGGAGTCGGCGCTCTTTCAGGCGTCATCATGCCCATTTCCTTGGCGGCTTGGAGCGCAATAAGAAGCTCTTCATCTTGCTTCCGCTTCCATGCGCGACCGCCGGACTGTGCCACCTTCTTGGCAACCTCTTCGATGTCTTCCCAGCGTATGCCATATCGGCGCCACAGCTCGGCGCACCGGCGGCAGAGAGCCACGACGCGTTCGCTTGACTTGTCTTTGTTGTTCTTCGAGCCATTGTCGTGGACCAATCCAGGAATAGGGTTTGGCGCACGCCGCCATTGTCGCGATGTGGTGGTGGAGCAGAATTGACACATGAACCCACGCTTCTTCTGCGTAGCCTTCTCTGCGTCGAATGCGGAATCGTCGTCGTCGTCTGCCACGTCATCGGCGAGTTTGCTCGCGGCAGCCTCTGCCCGTTTCGCCTCCTTCTTGCCCTTGCGACCAGCAAAATTGGCCCAGACTTGTTGGCCGCGCTCCGATTTCTTCCAGGTGTAGTAATACCGCGTCACCATCCCAGGTGTCATCGTCTTGACATGTTTCATGACAAGGTGCATCTCGGACCCATACTTGATGACTGCCTCCTCGAACTTCTTCAGCTCTGTCGGGGTCAGCTCGGGTTCTTTGAAGACCGCCTTTTCCGTCTGGGGCAGGTCCTTGAGTGCGCGCTTGGTGTCGAATCCAGAATGGAACAAGATATTCGCCGCAACGTCCTGGAGGTTGGTTGACCGTTCGGGCAGTCCGAGATCTTTCGCCATGCCCTTGGCTTTTTCCATGAATTGGTTTATTTCTTTTTCCGTGATAACGTCCACTGCCGGGGGTAGCCATAGTGGCGTCGCTGTACGGTTGGGATCGTCTTCGTCGTGGTCCTCGCCACGGACTGTGTATCCAGGAGGCATGTCCTGAACCCACTTGGGCCTTTTCCCACGCCAGGCCTTGTCGGCTTCTAGGGCAACGTGCGCTTCCTTCGACTTGGTGTCCTTTTTGCCGTTCTTCTTGGTTTCCGGGGGCTTGACATACTCCACGGTTTGACCGGGCCAAGGCAGGACGTTTGCTTGGTGCCTTGGCCCAATTCGAGTGCTTGCGCGGGGATAAATTCTGTCATCGTAGTCGAGCGCGTCCTCGGGTTTGCAGTGCATGCCCAAGTATCGGTAGGGCCATAGGCTTGCCTGGTAGATCTGCTCAGCTGTGCCCTCGTGATGGACATGGGTCTCTCCGTCCGGACTGGTGCGAGCTGTGTCGACCCCCTGCATCTCGTCATCGTCTTCATCCAGAGGGTCGTCATCATCGGGGTCAAAGGATGGGTCGTTGACGTTGGGGGTATTGCGAGCCTCCAATTTCCTCTCCTGGGCACGACTGCACGCAGCGCACGACCACGCAAATCCTCGCGATGGCTTCTTTAGCAGAGGCGGTTTGACACAGTTCATATGGTACGTGTTCTGACACACGGCGCAGTCCACCGAGTCGTTACTGAAGGCATGTTGTCAGCCACGACCGCGATGTGGATGTGGATGTGGGTGTGGGTGGACGTGGGGCAGTGTAAGTGGTACGTACCTGGCGCAATAGCCGGTGCATCTCCTGCAGAGCTTCACGGCGCTAGTGAGCTCCTTGCCACGCCCCTGCTCAACTAGCACGTATTTCCAGCGCTCGTCAAGCACCTTTTTCACGTTGGCAGGGACGTTGACAATTGAGCCTGTGGGGATCAGCTCGTAGTTTTTCTGGATGTAGCGATCGTACAGCTTGTCGTACCAGAAGCTGTCGGGAGTCTTGCGGTATGCTTCCATGCTGGGGATCTCAGCCTTGTGGCGAATCTGACACTTTCCGCGCAGCGCAGTCAACGGGCTGATGTCTGAGTGCATCGTCGCAAAGACCATGCGTGTGTCCGGCGCTTTTCGCCCAATATCCTTTGGTCGGTAGTACCAGTTGATGCGGATTGCGTCCACGGCTTTGCTGGTGTCATTCTGTGAATGGAGGAACTCCATGATGCGGCCCAGGTAATATGGTTCCCCTGGTGGCTCACACACAAGGTACACATGATCTGCATCGCTGGGTTAGCCACGTTCTGTCCGAATTTACGGTGGACCTCGGAGGAGGGCGGGAAGCATGTTACCATTTGGCTCCAGCTCCGTACCGTCGTCGGCCACCATCCGGCCGTCGACTGGACGCGCCTTGCAATTGCCAAAGGTCAGCATGTTGGTTTCTGGCCACGAAATGCCTGGGGGTGGCCCAGAAGCTGCTGCCTTCTTGGACGAGCCGTTGGCGGAGGCGACTTGGCTGGTGGAACCTCCCGACTGGGCTGGGGCCTTTCGCTTCCGAGTAGGTTGCAAAGCACCCGTCTGCTGGGTCATCGTGGACGTGGTGCTTGATGCCCCCGATTGCTGCTCCTTGGAGCCATTGCCAGTCTGCTGGCCAGCTTTGGCCTCGTCCGTGCCAGTGCCAGCCTTACGAGAATTGGCACCGCCACGAACCGTATCGCCGTTTGCAGTGGCGCTGGCCTGACGCGACGACTTTTTGGAGTCAGTGTCCTTCTTGTCGTGATAATAGTCATAGACATCAGTGTCGATATCCTTGTCTTCGGCGTAGTTGGGCCGTGAGGTGCCGGCTCTGTTGCGTGAGCGAGTCCCATAAGGTGACGCCGTGTCTGAACCAGCCTCCTTGGCCGCGGCATCAGATCCTGATTGAGTGGTCATCGGATCTGCCGCAGATTGCGCATCAGGGTCGGAAGCTTTAGAGTCCTGTGCGATGAGTTAGAGAATGGGTCCAATCGCGACCGCGCCGTCTCATCTCGCCGCCGAAAGGGCAGGCCAGGTACCAGTAGAGCAAGAAAGGCAAGACTAAAAATTAAAAAAAGGCTTCTTGTGAGAGCGAAGCGAAAGTGAACGGTGTGAAATACGAAGAATGTGCTTACATTTTGTTGTGCCATGACATCCAGCAGAAAATCACTTGCGCAACAAGAAGATGGAGTGAATCGCGTATGAAGGCATGCCCAGCGGTGATGAGTCGGCGGAGGAGTGTGCGAAGGTGGGAGAGGGCGGGTGAGAGCCCCGAGTATTCACCTTAGGGGCAAGTGAAATAGCACGAGCCTGGCGAGAGAGACTTTGAGGGTGATAGATGGAGATGGAGGCTCAAAAACAAAGGAGAATTGCCCACTGAGACGGAGTGGAAGCAAGGTTGAAGGAGGAAGAGGCATGATTCCCAGGTGTCGGGAGAAGAAGAAACGTCCTGGCACTGGCAACCCCGAGGCGGCGGCCCTGGCCTGGTCGATGCATCCACAATGCTAAGAGTGCACGGGGGGCGCCATTAGAAGCGAAAGTAGCACAACGGTATCCACTAACGGAGCAGCGGCTCATGCTCCCATCTGGCGCCCAGGATCTGCCCCAGGCCCCCATTCAAAATAAGAAGCAACCTCTGCTCTACTTATTGCACCCTGGTCACCAGCGTTACCTCAGTCTCCATGGGGGGCCCATCTGGGTCTCGCAGCACTGACGAGCCGACGGATCTCAACCCAACTCTGAGGCGTGTCCACGGGTCCACGGGTCCTCCCACAGGAGAGAGCAGACCATGCCGGGGGAGGGCCGCTACGAAGCCGGTCACCACTAAACCGGCCACCATCGACGAGACGGTAGACCGTACACTACATGGGCTGGGCGCGCTCGGGAGACCACCAACCCTATACTTGGCGAGGACGAAACAAAGTCCATCATCAAGATCAACATAGCGCGAAAGGGATTCTGATACATGATGTTCAAGGTCCAGTGGATGGATCCAAAGACAGCCCGAAGTTAGGTTCTACGACCGCAGCAAACTAACACGTACCAAAAGAGCGTGCGGTACTCGCTTGCCTTCCCGGCCAGACGCATTTGCCCCATCACTCACTCGTTGCTGCTGAAGAGGAGCAGGTTGGCTTTCTAGGGGTAACCTAACCGACCTTTAGGTAGGTAGGTAGGTGCCTACCTGGATCGGTCAGTGATATATGCCATCCTCCCAATTAGATAACCCTTCAACTCTGCCATGAAAGTTGACCGTGCCAGGCCGAGTTCGTCATGCGCCGTTGACCAAATCAATGTCCGCGATAGCTTCGACGCATCTTGCTGCAGTTGGAACCCCCCTCCGTCTTCTGCATCGAAGCAAAGCAAATGGGTTGCCGCGCGGGTCGCCAAAAGCACCTCCCTCTGCTCCATCGCATATTTGAAGAGTCTCCAGCGAAATTAGCACATGCCTTCCTACGTACCTTAGGATCTAGAGCCCTCCATCGTGACACCTGTACTCTGTAGGGGCGCTTGTTAGGTAGGTAGGCATGGACGTAGGGCTGGCAGCCTCCCTGCCTTTTTCTATCTTCTTCTTCTTCTCCTCCTCCGGACTCGCTTGTATGCCGATGCATTTCACTAGTACCTAGACAAGATTTGGCTTTTTCTGTGTGAGGAACAGGCATGAAACCTGTCAAAAAGGTGTGTGAGCTTGGAGCAAGCAGCAAGGAGCAAGGTGCATGGGGCGCCAAGTCATCCGCATTTTCCGTGGCCAGTCTCGCACACCCCTGCACGCCCCTTCGAGTCTCTCAAATGTTCGCGAAGTCGTTGCTATCAATGCCCCATGGCCTCCATTGTCTGTCTGCTTCAGCATAGCAGGGAACCAGGGCCTTCGAGGTCTCGTCGTGTTTCTCAAGCGATACCGGGTTCGCGCCTTCTAAAATAGTTAATCCTCTCCTCTGAGAACGACATTTACACAAAAGCCTCGTTCCATCTCTTCACTCTCTTTTTTTCACTCTCGCTCTGTGTTTGCCTGTCCCTTGCCCAAGACCCTTGTCGCCATGGCGGCTTCTTCTCCCACTGGCACAAAGTCACAACTAACGACGAGGAACTGCACACCACCAGCCCCAAGCCCAAGCTTGGTCGCAGATCATCTCATCCTACCTTTGGTTCTGGCAGCTTGGATCCACGACACACACGAGAGTAGCGCCTTTTCCCCATTCCCACCTTTCCCGCCCTTTCTCTCTCTCTCACTTCTCTCGAATTTCTCCATGCCGCCTTCACGGCGCGCATATGTACAGCCATCGGCACGGCATCTGGGTTAAGTTTGGGATTGTGGATGAAGGTTGGTTGGTGTATCCGTAAATACCTACATGGACAGCGGCCCAATACCGACGGCACGGAGCCAATCGATTTGGGTCCGGCTACCGTAGCACTAAGCGTTTCCCCTCAGCCATCCTGGCCGGATCCAGACTCAAGAGCCGGCCAATTTCGCGCCAGAAAAAAAGGATGGGCGGTGATGATGTTGAGATCCTCGTGGAAGCAAGCTGACGGAGGGCAGTTGGCAATAGGGCTAATAAGGACTGAGCTGGTGTTGTGAAGGGCCAGCCCCACAGGCCTGACCGGGGCTCCGGTTGGATGGGTGCCCCCGAGATGCCCTGGCCATGGCGGGTACGTATTGAATTATTGATTCCATCGAACATGGAACCCATCTTTCTCCGAAGCTCGAAGCAGCCAAGCATCCTATTATCCCAGCATCCCAGCATCCCGTCCTTGGGGCACGCAACATCCGTAGCCCATAGTGCCCGCGTCCAATCTCTATCAACACCCATCATCTCTTCCTCCCTCTCGTGCTCTTCCCTCTCGCGCTCTTCCCTCTCGCGCTCTTCCCTCTCGGGTATGGCCTGGCGTGGCTCCAGGGGTGGATGGATGGTGGCATGCAAATGGGCTTGAAGCCGCCCCCGCTCCCTCCCCCCTTGTTTGGACAGGCAGGCTTTTCGCTTTTCCTGGGCCGCAAACCACCCAATCCATTTCATATTACCATCCATGTCCCGCCTGGCGCTGTCTTAACTCCCTCGTTGTTGTAATCTACAGCACGGTGGTGACTGGCAGTGGCGGTAATGCGAACCATACATCGTCGCCTCAGACGGCTCTGCGCATGGTATGCCTGGCTGCCTGGGTCGAGATTGCCTTTTGCTGGTGCGTGCCAGTGGTTTCCCGATGCCATGCCGCTGCAGTTGGCCGTCGAGATGCCGGAAATGAGGCTCATGGCGGCGTTTCCCTGCCTCTCGCAAGTGATATGGCGGGGACTGTTAAGCAATGGATTAGACATGGGGCGTTCAAATTTATGACGTTGGATCAACCTGTTGAATCACACAAAGATTCCACGGCTCCCGCATGGACTAATTATATGGCCGTGGCAGGATGGAGACGGAGGGCATGCGGGCCTGTCTCGGTGATGGTTGGCGTGGCGGGCCTTGCGATCAGCCGATCCGATGCTCAGGCCGGTGCTGAGACGCAGGCATCTGACGCCAAACATCCGCTGTCACTGTTCCTATCTCTACAGCGTAGACAAGCAGGACAAGCAAAACGGGCGACGAAGATGCTGGTTTGCCTAGTAGAGCCAGGGATGTTAGAAAATGCTGCACTGCATCGGTCTGCACGGTGTTGTCAATATGAGCCCGTCGTCGAATCAAGATTCCATTAAAATGGCACCCCCCAACATGCCCCTCAAAAAGTGAAAGTCCCGTCGTCAATGGGGCAAGTACGTACGGAGTACCAAGTAGACAGATACCTGGTACCTGCCCGAAAAGACATGTCGCTACTACCTAACCGACTACCTAGATGTCAGCAGGGGGAAACATCAACCCAACTTCAGATAGCACGGGCACGCACCTTACGCCCGCCTCAGGCTCAACAGGGAGAAAAGGATTGACGTGGGTTGGATAAACTGGTCCAGACAAAGAGATTTCGCTTTTCTATAAAGAACACACGCACCCCTTCAGCCGTCATTCAAGGTAGCTGGGCAACGTCGCGTACCTACCTAGGCACCTACCTACGATGACAATGCCGAAGCAGGGAAGGATACAGGTACCTGGGCACCTACCAGCAGCGGCGTCACCGTCGTCAGAGGCTGCATGGTCTGCGTGGTTCTTTGGTACCTGCCTGACCTCTGGACGCTGCTCGACGTTGCCAGAAGCTAACATAATTCATAGGGGGCTCTTTGAACCCAGGCCCGGCAGGACGAGGCGCGGATCATATCATATTACCGCGCCTGTGAATTGAGAGATTTGAGGCTAGTTAATGCGACGCAAGCAGAGGATTTCGTGCGTGATAAAACGACCTCTGCCTTCCAGGACAGGTTTATGCTCGGAGAGAACCGCGCAGGGTTCATTCCCGGCGGCTGGCCAATAACCATGCCGCATCTTGGTGTGCCGCGGGGCATCATTCAGCAGAGCCCTGCAAATCGCCTGCAGCTTGTCGTGTGGTGTCAGGAACGCCCCGCGTTTGAGTGGCTGTTGCCTTCAGCCTTCAGCGCTCCTGCCCAGCAAAATGGAACCGGAACGCACGCTTAAGTTGTTGTGCTCCGTGACGATTCCGCGCACGTGACATCGCGTTCTGACCTTTGACACGACTAGGCACGCGTGTCACAAGTCGCCTCCACAGGCTCCACTAGAGCCCCCTTTGATGTACGGACGGGATCACTGAAAGCCTAGAGATTCTTATTTTTGTTTCTTCGTCTTGCTGTTTTTTTTCTCTTTCTTTCTACTTCATGACTGCTTTCGTAGACATTGGTATCGCTTTCGTTGCTCACCATGAAGAGCATGCGAGGGTTGATGCACAAGACCAGCGTCGAGACTACCCATGATCCGAGGACGACGTTTGCTACCACCTCAGCCGCTGGGCACAAGCGAAGCCTGTCCAGCATGCAGGATGGCCAGCAGACAATTTCATCTTCTTCCAGGACCACGGTCCAATTCCAGCGATCTATCAGCCTGCCCAGCGCCGCTCCTAGGATCTCGCCGAGTCGCATCGTCAATCTGGACGAGCGAGCCGGACCATCGGAATATTCACAACGAAGGTTGATAGCTGCAACTCCGACGGCATCTCGAGATCCCGAGCTTGCCTTGGATCACCCAACCTATGGCCTCCCGCAGCAACTGGTTGACAATTTTGCTTCCCTTGGCATCAAACAAATTTACCCCTGGCAAAAATCTTGCCTCAAAGGGCCCGGGCTCTTGACAGGAGAGAAGAATCTCGTGTATTGTGCCCCCACTGGTGGTGGCAAGTCTCTAGTAGCTGATGGTCAGTCTACTGCTGGAGCTCGCAATCCCCAAGTCTGACTTGTTCTAGTGCTTATGTTGAAGAGGATTCTTGAAGAGCAGGGTTCAAAGGCCCTGCTCGTTCTTCCCTATGTCGCTCTCGTCCAGGAGAAGGTCCGGTGGCTTCGGAGTGTCGTGCAGGGGTTACGCTTCGCCACCGCCCCGGATATCGATAATGAGAAGCGTATCTGGCGTCGGCGGGCAGACGAGGGCACTGTCCGTGTGGTTGGCTTTTTTGGAGGTGGAAAGGTCAGAGCGACATGGGCAGATTTTGACATTGGCGTCTGCACTCTGGAAAAGGTAAGCTATTGCACATTGTCGAGTCCCATGAATTATCGAGTTGATCCCGGCCCAGGCGAATGCACTTGTGAATACTGCAATTGATGACTGCTCCATCTCCAAGCTCAGAGCCGTTGTCCTTGATGAGTTGCACATGGTCGACGATGATCACCGGGGATATCTACTAGAGCTCGTCGCCACAAAGTTACTCAGCCTAGGGCAAACTGTTCAGATTGTCGGCATGAGTGCCACGCTTCCGGTACGTGCAAACTTTCCTTACAAGGTCCGAACGGGCTGACCTGATCCTGCGAGGTAGAACATGGACTTGATGGCTCAGTGGCTTGACGGACACTGCTACGAAACTCGCTATCAACCAGTTCCCATCGAAGAGCATCTAGTGTACGATGGAAATGTCTACACGGCGGGTTCGACAAGCAGCCTGATCAAGACTGCGGCTCAACTTAATGGCAAGCCGACATCGACACAAGGGCTCTCTAGACCTGTCCGACGGATCGAGCTGTCCACGCATAAAGAACTGCGTGATCCTGTTCTGAATGCGGTGGTCACGCTTGCCCATGAGACTGCGGCCTCTGGATTTGGCGCCCTGGTCTTTGCCGGTAGTCGTGGCATGTGCGAGTCGGATGCCCGGTGGATTAGTCGAGCTATGCCCTCCCCGCAGGAGCTTGACCCTGAACTGGTGGAAAAGAGGCTGGATCTACTAGGAGACCTTCGGAGCCTCAGCACGGGAATTGATCCGGTGCTGGAGGAGACTGTGCTCCATGGGGTTGCTTTTCATCTTAAGTCATGCCCTGGTTCTCTCTCACATGTCACCGACGCCTGCTGATAATAGCCAGATGTGAGTATCTGCTGAAAGATTGAAGACGGTTCTGACCGAACAGGCTGGTTTGACAACAGAAGAGAGAGACCTTATTGCGGCTGCATACGACTCTGGAACAATACTTGTGTGTGTGGCAACTTGCAGCCTTGCTGCAGGGATCAATTTGTATGTCCCGCCTCAGCTGCTGCTAAGAGCCTGTTAACGGGTGCAGGCCTGCGAGACGAGTTATTCTTCACAATTGCCGAATGGGTCGCGAGTTTGTCGGCCCGTCAATGCTGAGGCAAATGCGAGGACGTGCTGGAAGACAAGGAAAAGCGCCCGTCGGGGAGACATATTTGTGCTGTCGACAGAATGACCTTGAGCTAGTTGTAGAGCTCATGAACGCGGAATTGCCAGCCGTCACAAGTTGCCTCAGCACTGAAAATAGGCGCATACAACGGTAAGTACGTGGTGCGGACGGGGGGGTATCTTTGCTGACGACAGTTAGGGCGCTATTGGAGATCATTTCCATCCGGCTCGCTACAAGTGATGACTCCATCCATGATTACTTTTCGAAATCGTTATTGAGCCATACCCACAGTGCCGGATTTGTCGACGATTGCATTACGTCGAGTCTGGAAGAAATCGAATCAATGGGCTTTGTGACTCGAGATTCGCTCTCTATGCTTGCCGCCACAAAGCTGGGAAACGCAATTGTGGCATCGGCTATCGATCCAGACGATGGTGTTTTCGTACATCAGGAGCTTAGCAGAGCTCTTCAATCATTCGTCATGGATGGGGAGATGCATGTGCTTTACACGTTCACTCCAGTCCAGCAGTTCGGTGTCATGGTGAACTGGCAGGTGTTTCGAAACGAGATGGAGGGCCTTGACGAGAGTGCGCTCCGAGTTCTCAGGCTCTTGGGCATCAAGCCTACGACAATTCTCAAGTTGTAAGTCGAGTATGCCACCTTATCACGGTCTGACGGCTGATCAGAGTGACAAGAGCTCAAGGCGCCACCCTTCGGGAAACCACGCCGGAGGAAAAGCAGATAGCTCGGGTTCATCGCCGTTTTTATCTTGCCCTTCAGCTGCGAGACCTGTGCAACGAGGTACCGATACACATTGTGTCACGAAAGTACGACGTGGCCCGTGGGACAGTTCAGAATCTGTCACAAACCTGCCAAGGCTTTGCTGCCGGGATGATCAAGTTCTGTGAGAAGATGGGATGGGGGTAAGTGCCATCGACAGCGAGACTCATCAGTGCACCCGGCTAATCAGTCTTCAGGGTGATGGCTGCAGCCCTTGACCATTTTCAAGACAGGCTCGTCGCTGGAGCAAAGGCTGATCTCTTGGCCCTGGCCAAGATTCCCTTCATCAAAAGTCGGACAGCGTGAGTAGCCCCCCTGGCGAAGTAGACAAACAGCTCTTCTTACCTCGTCTTGCAGTCGTGTGTTTTGGGAGAACGGGTTCCGAACTATCGCAGCTGTCGCTAACTCGGACCCGATTGAGTTGCTTCCCGTCTTGATGCAGGTAAAAGAACAAACAAACCAATCTCATCCGTGTTGGCGAAATATCTAACGGCATCAGGCTCAACCAAATAAAATCCGGCTAAAGGGCAAAGACAGTGTCAAATACGAGGAAAAGTTGCTTGTCAAAGCCAAGATCATAACAGATTCCGCCAACAAGATATGGGGTGAGTAGTCTATCTATCTCCAGCCTTGCTTGCATTCACAGGCGCTAACAATTTCTCAAATTTCAAGGACTCCAAATGCAAGCGGAAGTAGACGGATGTGACTGACCGACCCAAAGCGAGACAGCCTCGAGTCTGGTGGCAAATCTAGCATGGTCGATTCTGTCATTAATGCAGCTAGCCAGTCAGTCAGTCCTTGGGTTGTACAGTAACTCACAGGATCAGACAGGCCGTTTGTTGAGGCGAAACCCGGCTTTTTTACGGCTATGTTTTGCGGTAGCGATCCGAGTTCGACCGGAGGACATTAGGCCTGAGGCAAATGGGCCGTTTTGACGTTGCCCTGTGATGACAGGCGGACGAGTTGGGTTTCGGCTCCGGAATGAGACGTGGACGGGCATTGGATGCAGGCGAGCCTCGAGTCACGCCAAACATTACAGTATCAGGGCCATCCAGTCTAATGTAATGCCAGACAAGATTCGAACCGTTTTATCCGGGCCGGAGGATTGATTTTCACTGTTGGCCGAGTTTGACGTCCTTTGAACTACCAGACTACCCACCAGCCAGCCTGGCCATGGTCGAGCACACTTGGTTGGATGCGATACAACCCTCTCTGCCCATCCCCGCATTAGCTGCAGATTGGCTTCGAGTACGTTACTCTGCGCATGAAAGTATTTTGTCGCCTTGCACGGCTGCACAAGGTGCTAGGCGTCTGCGCCTTACCTCTTCCGCGCACGAGGGCAGAGAGGTTGGGGGCTGCGAGTCGCTATTGGTAGTTACCGAACACCCACCCGTTTGACATGTCGTTGGTTGTCTCTGCTTCGCCGAGATGGTGGTGTGAATGCGTATTTCTACCTAGCAATGTTTCTGGGACGTCTGTCTCTTCTGAGCCTCCGAGCCTTCTGAAGCGCCCTACCTGCTCTTGATCGCGCGCCCTTATCTTCTCTCTTGAATATTGTCTACGCATTCGCTGCCACGGGCGGAACTATTAGAATGGCTCAAGCCGTTGCTGAAGCCAGCTTGACAGGCACGGCTCATACCCTGGCCGAAGCCATGAGTGCACCTTCGGCTCCGCCTGATGTTATCGTCCTGGACAGGGATTACAGGGAAGACAGTGGAGAGAAGCAGCTCAGTGCTACTGAGGACCTTTGGTTGAGTTCTGCCGATGGACGATATTCTTCTCCGCCCATACCGATTCGAGTTGGACCATTGGGTAGTATACAAACATTCTACGTACGGTCATGTCCCTGATGGAACAGGGGGAGGAGGGGGGCAACAGCTGACATGGGTTATAGGTTCACCGGGATATTCTTCTCCGAGCCGAATGGTTTCGAAAAGCTCTATGCAGCGAGTTCAAAGAGTCCGGAGAGCAGGCCATCGACTTGCCTGAAGAGGACCCGGCGATATTCCACTTTCTGGTGGCCTTTCTGTACGAGGGGCGCTTCGAGCCCATCAGACCAGCAGCAAGTGTTTTGGGTGAGTAAGCTGATAGTTTCAAGTTCCACATGGCCACTGTTTTGTTCTTAACAGCTCCCAGAACCTCTGGTGGACAAGGGAAAGAGACTCGACGTGGAGCCTGGGCCGGCCGATGTCTCAGACACGGGCTCAACGAGCGGTTCATCTGGCTCGGAGAGAAGCTCGGGCAGCCCAGGGCCAGGATGGCCTCGAAATCGACGCCGAGGGCTGCGAGCCAGGGCGGCTGTCGCAGACTGGAGCCAGGACAAGCACCCCGGGCTCCATCGACCGGGCTGCCGGTGCCCGCGGTGCCTCGCCAGACAAGATGCGGCGAGATGCTGGCAGTGTGGCGCGCGGCGGTTCCGTGACGCCGTCCAAACTCATCACGGGCGACACCCGCCAGG
>JABFEP010001910.1:0-15081 GCA_013618265.1 Fusarium albidum
TGGCTAACGATCCGACATGGCTATCCCGACATGACTGCAGATGGACATCAAGAGCCCATTTCATGCTCCTTCAAAAAATCAATCATGTCCCTCTCAACCATGGGCTCTGGATGAAGCCCGTTCTGAATCCCCAGCAACTTCTCTGCCAGCTCCTCACTTGGCTCCCACCCCATGAACATGGTGAGCAGCTGCCGGGTGCCGGTGCGGTTGCAGTTCAGACACTTTGTGTTTGGCGGATTCTTCTTTGCGCCAGCGCAGGGCGCAAAGAAGGTGATGTTGAACCAGCCGGGGTCGCCGTCGAATGATTCGTCCTCGAGGAGGCAGTTGAACGCCGCAGAGGTGAGCTCGGGCATGGCGGAGAGGGCGTCGGCAAAGGCCTCGATGAAGGGGACGAGTTCCTCGTCGCTGGCCTTGCTGCGGAAGACGTCCTTTGGGATCATGGACGAGTACGCGGCCTCGGTGTCGAAGCTGAACTGCTCCTGGTCGAGGTTCGACTGGTGGTACGGCGTCGTGGGGAGGAGGCTGGTGTACGTCGAGACGGATGATGCGTGGCGGTGGGTGAAGTACCAGCCTCCAGACGGTGTCGGGGCGTGCAGGGCAATGTCAAGGAACTTGAGGCGTGGCCAGGTTGACTCGCTCAGGCCTTGCAGAGGTTGAAGGAGTGAGAGGTCAAAGATGCCCGTGATCTCGAGTTCGACAAGGTTCAACGACAGATTGCAGAGTGCTGAGCTGACGGGATCAGGTACACTCTGTTCATGCAGCATGGGTGGGATGATCTTCTCGTTTCGGTACCTCCGTGAAAAAAGGGTCACGTCGACGCTCTTGAGCTGGGGGAGGGACAATTCGCGAATGGCGCGTGCGGCCTCGTCGCGGTTGCTCCGCCGCAGATCAGGGAACCGCTTCTCGTCGTCGTCCATGCAGATCCTGATGGTTTCCAGGCTGGGCATCTTGGAGGCGAGCAAGATGGGGACCTTGGGGAACACGTTTCGGTGTCCGTATCTGTCCTCGGGCTGCACCATCTCGAGCCTCCTCGCTCTGCGGAGAACAGGCAGAGATTCCGCGTGCTGGAGGTTGATGTACGAGTGAAGGTAGCGGCCCTCGTGGATGCACGTCGGCTCAGGCTCATCGGCCGGTCTCGGGCCCCAGGGTGCAGCTCTGACGGGCCATGGGAAGTCGCTGGGTGATTCTGGGTGGTTGATTGACAGGACAAGGCGGGAGTCGACAATTTCCGGGTGCTCTTCCTCCCAGGATCCGAGGAGTTTGAACAGACTGTGGATGGCCTTGGTGTACGCGCGATCATTCGCTGCTCGTTCTTCCCATGACTCTGCTCTCAGTGCCGCCTCGTCGTCGTAAGGGGGGAGGATGACGGTGAAGACCAAGCTGGACAAAAGTCCACGTCGCTCAGGCGTGAAGAGTGTGTCGAATTGGACGAGTTCATCGCTCGTCACCTTGATGTGTTTAAACGTGAGCCTCTCCACTGACGCACGCAGGGAGCGCGACAGCGTGGCCAGAAGTGCAAGGGGGTGGGAAGGCTTCTTCCGCTTGGCGTAGAGGTTTCGTGGCTGGTAAAAGTCTTTGGGGACTAGGTACGAGACGATGTCATCGACGATATCCTGCGGGAGAGTCTCCATGATTGCAGGATTCGATGGATGAGACAAGAGGAGAGACCTCTCTTCTGAATTTGGGTGGCACTGGCCAATTGGATTTTTGAGCATCGGTGTGTGATGCGACCTTGGGGCGGGTGGTGATTGTGGGCGCGCGTTGCTGGGCCGACGATGGCTCTCAAATACTCAGTGGGCACAACGCTGTTCCCGCACAGTAATCCAGTATCAAATGAACAGCAACTGTTTTTTTAAATGGCCTATTCAGACGCCACAATGTCTCAATTGTATTCACATTCATGAGTTTATTCATTGTTCACCACCCGTGACCAACCGTTGACGCCAGATCATCTTCTGTTCCTTTTATCCAGCCATTTAGCGAACTATTACTTGGCGTGGTTTCATCTATGGGTTGTTTCAAAGCACAATAGCGATTTGGGTTTCATTCACTGTATTGTTCCGTTGCTGTTGAAACTTGTTCACTAGCCTGCAAGACAAGGATGAGAAGCACATTGAACCGTGTTCTTTGCTATTGTGGAAACAGCCTGCCGTTAACCGGAAAGGATTTTTGCACCTTCTGGTTCGAGAAACACATTGGGATAGCTAGAACGGCAATAGGAAAAAAGACCAGTTGGTCTTCGGCAGAGATCATGGGCAAGTAGTTGACCAGTTGTTCTGATGACCCACTCTGAAGCCATTCGCAGTGCAAAAACACAAAACACCAAAAACATACAACAGCGGGGATTCGCTGGTCGTCACCGACCCAACTACTAATCCGCCCCTCACCGGCTTATCGTAGGGAGAGCAGACGGGATCCTGAGCTTTCCGGCGGGTATGGTCGTATGTGCTAGAGAGTGGAGTAAGAGACGTTTCTATGCCCATGCTCGATGCTGGCATGGGATACAGAGGGAAGCCCTCGAGGGATCATGCTACTGGATGTGAGACTTCTCATGTCAATGCATATCGTGGAAGCAACCTGCCCTTAACAGGAGAGGATAGTTTAGCGGTTACAGCTCGTCGTGTCAATGCGATGTTCATAACCAGTGCATGCATTCTTAATTAACTTGCAATAGGAAAAGTATCAGCACGCATTAGTTCTAGGGAACACAGCAGCAGACAGTTCTAATATACAATTGCGCCAGAACAGACGCCTATTTATCACCAGCCTTGTCATTCCCCAGGTTGACTTCTTCGAATCCAGAGTCTATAGGTGAGTCGCTTCTCGGCGGAAGCGGCGGCGGCACAGGTCGGTGGCCTTTCTGTTCGTTGACCAACATGGGCTCTTTGTCCTTTGAACCCTGGTCTGTGTTCCACGGATTATCATATGTGTCGCTATAAGGGCTTGTCTGTGTTCCAGCATCAGATGTGGTATAGCTCGGATCCGTGCTCGACCTCATGCGAAAGCTGGGACTTGAAGTGTGACTCTCCCTGTTGCTCCTCGTCCCGGATGTCTCCATGCTCCTCCGGTAGAACCTGTTGTAGATGGGACTTGAAGGACTGGGGTTGTACTCGAATTGCTGACTGGGAGGTCTGGATCGGGTTGCCGCGTCGTGGATCTCAATGCCTTCCCTCTCGAGAGCAAGTACTCCGTATGGATCCGGGTCTTCTGGGTCCGGGATGCCGAACAAGTTGCCATGAAGAGGAGCGTCGACATCCATGTCACCTGGCGCAGGCTGTCCGTCCAGTTCGTCCATGAGATCCCCATCGATGTCTGTACGTCCCTCTGCAGCCTTTAACGTCTCCATCAACATGTTGATCTCTGGCGGTTGATGGCGTGTCTTTCCAGCCAAGATATCAGCCACGCCAATCTCCTCCCCGTAGAAGCGCGCATTTTCATCCGTCCGCTCGATAATGACTGTCCCGTCGACTTGCACGCCGGCGTAGAATCCCCGAGACTTGAGGTACGTGAACACAGGCCTGTTCACCTCCTTCCATTTGCCGTCGTTCTCGAGAACACCGCCTGCTCCGACGGGACCTGCAACAGCGCTGATCTCGCCCCCCAGCGTAGCGCGGATCTTTGTGAAGGATTCCAGAGCTTTCCTGTTATTAATAACGACGACGCAGTCGTAAATGTCAACGCCGACGAGGAACCCGAGTCCAGCGGTGTGCAGCATTATGCCCGACGGCGGAGACCACGACCCGTCCTCCTTGCGGGAGACCAGCACGCCGGAACCGCCGGCCCCGGAGACCCATAGGCCCGTGCGCATGGTGGTGAATATTGCGAGGCCGACGGCATCCTGGATGACCTTTTGGGGAATCTTTTTCAGCACGCGCTGTCTCTGCTTTGGACCGGCATCGTTGTCCTCCTCGGTGTAGAATCCATCCTCTATACGCCCTTTAGCAAGACTCGCTTGGGGGATATGACTACTCACTGCAGAATGATCGCAGAATCCTGGCTGCCTTGTCGCTCTCCTTGTCGAGCGTCGTTGGCCAAAAGGCTTCGCTGCCGATGCGGTTGGAGAATCTGTTGATGGGCGCTCCAAGCTTGTCGGCCCATCCCCAGACTTTGTCAAAGCCCTTTTTGCTCTGGGTCTTGGTTGTGTCCCAGGAGGGGAGCTTGGATGTGACTTTTTGCATTTTGCGATGGAGGATATGAGAGATGGAAGCTGGCATGTTCAAAAATAAGGGAATCGAGGTATTTCAAGCAAGGTGTGACGTAGGGTGGCGGATAGCATCCGTTGAGACGGAGGCTTGGTCAGACTTCCGATGGTTCCGGACGGGTGTCACTTGAACGGTACTAGGGGGTTTGTTGCCTTTTCTGAGATTAAAACAAGACATTTAATATAGTTAATAGTAATTTGCCTTTCGGCAGCGCCGTAGGTACACGGGACCTGTAAGTGTGTGTCCCAAATTGTCTCTCTCGATTAATACCTGGCTGTCGAGTCAACACCGGATGGTTCGGCACCCATCTACCACCACGGGGCCCAAGCCTTGACGTCCACGGCCGGGTCATACGCAATCCTCCGCTATCCAGGACCATTAGTTGATATTTACTACGAAAACGATCTAAATATTACGTATAAACGTTGCAGTATAGGGTAGGTCGTCGAGGTATGAGACCAACCTCCTGTCTCGTACACATAGCTTATTATAATAGATAATCTCGCTCCGGAGTGAAATGAGTGTAGAAGAAATCCAAGAAACACCAGGCTAATACATAGCGCTTAAAATGCCTCATCTCTCCGTCGGACAACATTGCACAGTCGACTGCCCCCAGAGACCAACTCCTATTCCCGTTATAAAAATAAGCAATCGCCTCTTCTAGCAAGAATCCTCTCCGACGATAATATTCCACTTCTCATCGTCGCTAAAAATCTGACCTGCACGGCCCTTATCAGTTCAATCCGAGCAGCACCGGTGAAGAACTAACCACGAGTCAACGGCTCCCCAAAGCCAGCCGTGTAGCACTCGTCCCGGATCTTGTGAATAAAAGGCGACAGATCCTTGCACTTGACCCGAAGCGGCGTGTCCTGGTCGTTACAGATCCAGATGGCAGAGTTGTAGGAGCAGCTGATGCGCGCGCACTTGTATGGCCCGTCGTCCAGCCCGCAGTATCCCTCTCCGAAGCCCTCGAGGTACTCGACACCTTCTCGGATGGCCACGCTGCTGGCGTCTCCGTTCCCGCCCCAGCCGCAGTTGAGTCTACCGAGCTGAAGGCTTGTCAGTGGAGTTGCTTGGGAGATTTGGAAGGGACTGACCTCGGCGCGCTTTTCGGGCTTGGAGAATCCGAAGGAGGGGTTGATCTGTCTGGCCTTGGCTGTGATTTCCTGGGCTAGTTAGGTTCATGTCCAGAGGCATATGTGGCTGGTGTACCTCAAGTGTGCCTTCAAGTGTCACATTGTTTCCGCGCTTGTGGACCTTTCCAGTCCACTTGAACGGTGCCACATGGTAGCCTCCCAAGGGGGAATCCAAAACCTTGACGCTCTGGGGAATGGCCTTCAAGTCTGTTAGTGACTGGTGGTACAAGCAACTTTAGTCAACTCACCAAGGCGAAAGCCATAGTGGCGGAGATTAGAGCGACAACAAAGGTAGTTTTCATATTGACTTGATGTTTCCGGTGATGGCTGGATGTTGAAGGTTGTTTCTGGTCGGTGATGAGAGTGTTGACGAGGGGGATGGGATAATCTTATACCAACTCTGTTTCTATTTTCGTAAGTTCAGCCGTTAGATGCTCAATAATCGATGCCGTTGATATCCAACCGCATCCAAAGCATGAACCCCGCCTGTTTTCCAAGCCTTCTGGCCGCAGCCCCGAACCGCATCTGCCAGCGCATGATGAAGCCGTCACCAAGGCTCACCATGGCTGTACAAGACTAAGCAGCATCAAAGCCCAGTGGAGGTCACTGCCGCACTGCCACCAATAGTGGGATGCTTCATGCTTCCGGACCCGCACGACACGTCTCTCGCATCCGAGCGGGAGGATCGCGACAGACGGGCTTGTCATGCATCGGCCCTGTTCAATACAGCGTAGAACCCTGCTTGCTAGATCTGCCCGTGGACAACACATAGGCTGATCGAACGGATAGTTGGTCAGACCCAATGCGGGCGATTCAAGACTCAAAATAGCAGTTGTTTGCATCGAGTTTCAGATCGGGCTATGCATTCGAGCTGTCACCCGTGGGGCAATTGAGTTGGTGTTTCACGGCCCGTTGATACGAGGATCCGGGTTATGCCGAGGTCTACTGCCTCAACCTGCAGTTCACTCCAAGTGGACCCGGAGAGCACCCCTGAAGACCTCTGTCCGTCCAAGGTTGACGATGCAACATGGAACTGCTACATCAGCACGTTGGTGGGAAACGGATCCCCATGGAGGCATTCGCGGCTAAATCAAAAGATCTGCCCACGGCCAGGTTCCCCGCACCTTCAGTTCAGCATTGCCTCTAGCAGTCCAGCGGCAGGCCTCTGCAGAGAACATGTTTGTGGAGTGTACGGTGAAGGCTACCGAACATGATGACTGTTCGGCCCTTGCAAAGCCGAACATGACTATGGATGATAGCCGGGTATTGAGAATCTGGAATATCCCCGCTCCCTTTATCCAAAGGCCCGTCGGCACTTGCGTTGATCGTCCCGAAAACCCTAGACAATAACGAACCTTGTAGATAGATCACATTCAGACATTCTTGGCCATTTACGAATAGCCGGTCTCGCGGCTAATGAGAAATGTGGCTAGCAAAGCGAAGTAACCACGCTGTCATGGCTCGACATGTACCAGATCAGGCTCAAATGACTCCACGCATGACCTCATGCCGTGCCAAGGTCGTCTCAGTATTTTTGCATATATAGCGAGCTATCTCGATGGTTTCGGCCCGTCCCGAAACATCCGGGCTTTTCCAGGTCTTACAAGATCGTGACATCAAAGGCATGATGGCTATAGCAGCTCTTCTGTGCATGGTGCCTTTGGCCCTCGCCCTAGGACAAGAGCCCATCGTATCCTTCAACAGTTCAGAAGACACCCTGCAGATCGTCGGGCAGGGTGGCGGTCCGGGCCAGATCAGAGTCTCCAGCAACGACTACTGGGGCGTCATCCGAGCCGCAGGAGATCTGGCCGTCGACTTTGGCCGCGTCACCGGCACCAATTTCACCCTCAGCAATGGCCAGGCGGACGCCTCACCGGCCAACTACACGTTTCGCCCAGTGGATGCCACAAACAACACCCATGTGAGTACTTCCTGGTTGTAATAGCTGCAGACTAATTATACGGGAAACTAGTATCGCACGCTCAAAGAGGAATCATTCTCTGGCCCGGGGTATTCAACCCCGGATTCTGCGAATACTGTCATCATCGTTGGAACCATCGGCCACTCTGAGGTAGTCGACAGACTGGTTGAAGATGGTGTCATTGATGTCGACGAGATCAAAGACGAATGGGAGGCGTTTGTCACCCAGGTCGTTGAGAACCCCATCAACGGCACAGATCGAGCACTCGTGATAGCAGGAAGTGACCCCAGGGGTACCATCTACGGCATCTACGACGTCAGCGAGCAGATTGGGGTCAGCCCGTGGTACTGGTGGGCCGACGTCCCGGTCCAGAAGAGACAGAGCATCTACGCGCTCCCAGGGCCAAAAGTACAGGGCTCGCCATCAGTAAAGTACCGTGGAATCTTTCTGAATGATGAACAGCCAGGACTGTCCAGCTGGGTTGGGTAAGTACATCCAGGCATGATGAGATTGATACTGACTGTCGTAGATCCCAATGGGAACAGACGTGGAATGATGCCGCCCCTTATAACCACCACTTTTACGCGCTCGTCTCGGAGCTCCTCCTCAGACTGCGTGCAAACTACATCTGGCCCACGGTCTGGGGCAGCATGGTCTATATCGATGATCCCTTCAACCAGCCTCTTCTCGACGCCTACGAGATCGTCCTCGGGGGATCCCACACGGAACCGGTGATGCGAGCCCAGAACGAGTTCCGGACATTCTACGAGGGCGAGTGGCAGTACAAGACCAACAATGAGACCATCGACGAGTACTTCCGCTACGGAGTCGAGCGTGCAAAGCCATATGCCCGAAACAGCCTGTGGACAATGGCGATGCGCGGCACCGGCGACACGGCCATCGAAGGCGACTTGGGAGTCGAAGGCATCATCGAGATGCTAGAGACTCTTGTGCACAACCAGAGAGACATCATCGAAGAGGGCCTCGGCATCGACAATATCACAGAGGTTCCATCGCTCTGGTGTCTTTACAAAGAAGTTCAGTCGTATCAGGAGCGTGGGCTCGTTGTCCCCGAAGACATTACCCTCCTCTGGGCAGACGACAACTGGGGCAACATCCGCCGTCTTCCTCTTGCCAACGAGACGGACAGATCCGGCGGCGCTGGAGTCTACTACCACTTTGACTACGTCGGCGACCCGAGGAACTACAAGTGGATCAACACCATCCAGCTCGAAAAGACAGCCGAGCAAATGTCGCTCGCCTATCACCGCAACGCTCGTCGCATATGGATCGTCAACGTCGGCGACCTCAAGCCCAAGGAGATCCCCATCAACCACTTCCTCGATCTCGCCTACGATACGGAGCGATGGGGCGTCGACGGGACCACCGGATGGATCCACGCCTGGGTCGAGAGGGAGTTTGGCGGAGAGCACGCAGATGACATCACCGACATCATGATCCGGTACGGCATGTACGCGGCTCGTCGGAAGTTTGAGCTCATCGAGCCGCACGTGTACTCCGTCATCAACTACCTCGAGGCGGAAGCCATTCTCCAGCAGTGGAACGCCCTAAAGGAGGACACACAGGTCGTCTACGATGCTCTATCAGAAGAGTACAGGCCCGCCTTCTTTGAGATGCTGCTTCATCCTGTCCTCGGTGGGGAGCTCGTAAATAAGATCCAGATCAACGGCGCGCGGAACCAGCTGTACGCCGGGCAGAAACGCAACTCTGCTAATCATGTCATCTGGGAGTCCCTCGATCTCATGTACAAGGATTCAAACCTTACTGAGAGATGGAACGAGCTGCTCAACGGGAAGTGGGCGCATATGCTTGACCGTACGTGTTTCGTCTTGATAAGGGGTGAACTCGGGCGACTAACAATACACACTAGAAACTCACCTCGGATACGATGGATACTGGCAGCAGCCCATGAGGAATACCCTTCCGGACTTGCGGTTCGTGCAGGACGTCCTTCCCTCTCTTGGAGGCCAGTACGGCGTCGGCGTGGAGGGCTCCAATGCCACCGTCCAGGGGGACAGCAGATTCCATCCCCTCTCGACCAACGACCTCTTCCTGCCTCCGCTTGAGCCCTGGGGAGCGCAGTCCCGCTACATTGACGTGTTTCATCGGGGAAACAAGCCCTGCAACTGGTTCGCTTCCCCCTGGGAGCCATTCGTCCGTCTCTCCGAGTACAACGGGACCGTCGGTGGCGACAACGGCACCGACACTCGCATCCATGTCACCGTCGACTGGGATAGTGCCCCTAAGGCTCCCAACACGACAGAGGTGTTCATCAACTTTACCAGCACGTGCCGCGGCTTTGAGAGATACGCGGGTCAGGAACCGCGTGTTGTTGCGACCGTCGTCAACCGTGAACTTCCGGATAACTTTACCGAGGGGTTCATCGAGTCGGACGGTCACGTCTCCATCGAGGCGTCCAACTACCAGGATATCTACCAAGGAGACGGCGACGACGACTTCAAGTATCACACCATCAAAAACTACGGCCGTACCTCCTCCGCAGTTGGGCTCTTCCCCCTTGACACCGAGAAGCTACAGGTCGGGGAAGGTCCTGCGCTGGAGTACGACATGTACCTCTTCAGCAACCACTCCGCCGTCAACGTCACGCTGTTCATCTCCCCCGCCGCCAACTACCTCGGCGACAACAACCCCCTGGAGTACGCCATCGTGCTCTACCCGTCGGACGACGACCAGCCCGAGCCGACGGTCGTGCAGCCCATCGGGCCCAACGTCGGCGGGAGCATGCCCGAGGGATGGGGCCATGCGGTGGCCAACTCGGTCTGGGGACTCGAAGGGAACTACACGACGACTCCGTTTCATGTACCCGGCGAGGGGGCGTATACTCTGCGCGTGTGGGCGCTGCTCCCCAACATCAATGTCCAGAAGATTGTGGTTGACCTCGGGGGTGTGAGGGAGTCGTATCTAGGACCGCCGGAGAGTTTTCTTCTGGGGAGGGACTCGAGGGGGGAGTACAACGGGACGTCGTTTGTGAGCACTCTGGGGATCCTTGGCGGGCAGGCGGAGTGAGCGCCCGCCAATATATTCTAGTCTTCTGGCCTTGGACATGTGAATAGATACAGGAATGCGGACTGCTTGAGAGTGACCAGCTCGAAAGGCTAGCCTCTTTGGTCAACCTCGGTATTGTCAGACGTGTTTCTACTGACCAGCTGATCCCAAGCCTCACCGCTGATCACCCGCTTCAAGATAAGAAGACGAAATTAAGGACGATTAGAGTGTGAGAAGGAGAAACGACGGCTGGCATCCAAAACTTGACGTCCGACGAGCACGAAAGAGACGACGTGCCGGGGAGATCTTGCGAGGGCCAGATGACCGATGCGCATATAAACTTCTCATTCATGTCCGACGAGTTTCGGCGCAGCTGTCGCTGTACAACTGCGAAATAGGGCAAGCGCGGCTTTCTGGGATTAGGTTTCCATTGACAAGGTGACAGCTGAAACGGAGATGGCGGTTGCGAGACATTTGGAATTGTGAGTGAGCCTCGGCTGCTCCCCCACGCGGGTAACATTTAGACTCTATTAAATGATCCGAGTATAAACAATCAGGCGATTCAGATACAGGGCATGCCAAGAATGACCCTGGCTTGTGTTCTGTTTCTCGTTTCCATGGTATGGATGGTCGAGTTCACTCTTCTCAATAGGATATGATGCTCAACTCTGTTGTTCGAGACCATCCTGCAGACTATTCACCCGATCTAGGAATTCGTAAAGCCGTTCGTCTCGACTGCATCTTGTCCGTGCGTCCCCAGGTCCAGCCAACAGAGTCAGGTTGGTTCGCAAACAGTCCTGAAACGGGCATGGCGCTGCCATCACCACCACGGTTTCAGGCCGGGAAAAAAGAAAACTTCCCAACAGGCTGGGGAAAAACAGGGGCGCCAGGAGCGGCAGCTAAAACGAGCGAGCAGGGCCCTTCCCTTGTGGAGAAATCAGGAACCAGCCCACCGGTTTTGTCGATCAGATGAAACTCGGGGGGCTTTCCTGAAATGGTCTGCTTCGCGAAGATTGGTTCGAAGGCCTTGAAGGAGTCAGATGCATGACTTGAGATGGTGCTCTGACACGCTTCTGTCAGGACTTGGCGTTCGAGTATGAGGTTGAGACTTGGACGATGCTGAGCCGAGGTTCAGATCCAAGATGCTTCGTCTTATAAACTGACTTGATGTCCTTGGAATGAAGGGTCAGAATCAACCAACATCTCTCACAGGATAAACCATCAGGCTCCAGCTGTCCACCATCGCCGCCACCGTCTCCTCCAGCCATCATGAAGGTCTTCGCCATCACTTCTCTCCTCGCCGCCACGGTCTCGGCCCTCCCAGCCGCGAACCCGAGCTCCAGTATCCAAGACCGTCAGATAGGGGGCAACGTCCGCGACGACCTCACCGAAGCAGACGCCGCTTCGTGTGCGGATACCATCTTCATCTTTGCCCGAGGCACTTCCGAGCCTGGCAACCTGGTATGTACTCTCTAATTGCACTATTAGACATATCTAAAAACATCTAGGGCACTCTCGTCGGTCCAAGGGTCGCCTCTGCGCTGGAGGACGGGCTCGGCCAGGGCAGCGTCCTGATCCAGGGTGTTGGCGGTGCCTACGACGCTGGCATCGCCGAGAACTCTCTCCCCCGGGGGACTTCGCAAGAAGCCATCCAGGAGATGCTCGGCCTCTTGGAAGAAGCAAACACAAAGTGTCCCGGCTCGGCCATCGTCGCCGGCGGCTACAGTCAGGGTGCTGCTCTCGTCGCCGCAGCCATCGAGGACACGGATCAAGCCACCAAGGACAAGGTCGCCGGTGTGATTCTCTTTGGCTACACCCAGAACGAGCAGAACAACGGTCAGATTCCCGGGTTTCCCCCGGAGAGGACCCAGGTCTTTTGCAATGCTGGGGATCTGGTCTGCGAGGGGACATTGATCGTGGTGGCGGCTCATCTGGCTTACGGTGGCGATGCGTCGGGAGCTGGGCCTGATTTCCTGATTCAACAGCTCGGAGCGGCTTGAAGTGGTTGAGATGACATGATAAACGGGCTGGCCCTGTTAGACTTGAGTGGTTCTTTGGAGTTTTTGGCATGTCGGGAGCTCTTGTATTCTACTGCAGTGTCTTTGCTATCCTTTGTAGTCCTTGAACCCCTCATCATAGTATACTTCCCGAATCCTGCTGAACCCTACCTCTGGCGCATCAAAAGGCCAGGGGAAGCTGTTGCCGCTCGCAAAGAGTGTAAACATGACGCCGTCGAACCCGACGGGCAAGGACCCCGGGTCAAACGTCTCGACCCATGTTGGATCCTCACTGCCGATGGAGTATCCAAGCTTGTACTGCCGCGGCTCAGCCCGGATGTGTAGCTTAAAGTTTGAAACAATCCGCTTCACGTCCAGGGGGAACTCGGTCGTCTAGAGCCAAGCCACGGGTATTAGCTATCTATAACAAGTTTCACACTAAACTAGGGGTCACGTACCTGGGGTCTAGTTCCTGGCCCTGGGGACTTTACCGTCATGTCTACAAAGATGCACAGCCCCGAACCATCTGAGCAGCCTCGCACGCCTACATCCTGGTGTGCCATCTCGCTCGAGTAGGCTGATATCCCGACAGACTGGTGGGGACCCAACCCCTTGTCGGTCGGGATAAGAGTGGCGGTGAAGGTCATGTTGACGGACTGCTGCTTGCGGAGGATGGCACTCGGCGTGTCTCGGTCGCTCAGGGTGAATACATTGGGGACAAGAACGACTCCTTTCTTGGTGACGCGGTAGTTCCGAGTGTACGGGGACCGAAGTTGGTACCAGGTGTTTCTCAGCTCGCTGCCCTGGAAACGATCCTCGTAGGGTGCCGGGGGATACTTGAGGTTGGGGCCGTAGTCGTACTCCTCGCTGGGGAGAACATAGTCGCCGCCGTTCATGGTCGGCCATCCGTTCTTCCACGTAACAGGTGCGAAAAAGGTCTCTCTTCCGAGGACAGACCAGGATCCAACATTGCGGCGTGCTAGGAATGTGGCGAACCATTTTCCGTAGGTGGTAGTTGCGAATGTGGCGTGTCCTGTTGCACTGATGGTGAGGTTGAGGTCGGCGCCGTTGAAGATGAGTGGATTCGTCGGCGACGACTCCCACGGTCCTTCGGGTGATCTGGATCGAGCAATGGACGCTTGATGAGTGACTCCGGTGCCGCCTTCTGCAATCAGCAAGTAGTAGTATTTATCCTTGTAGAACAACTTGGGACCCTCTGGACGTGTCCGGTCCGTGACGGGCATCGTGCCGTTCCAGATGCTGCGGTAGGGCCCTATGCAGAACCCAGTGTCTAGGTCGACTTGGCATTGGCTGATCCCCCATAGCTTGTCGTAGCCGTTGCTGAGCCCCATGATGGATAGATAGTTCTTTTTAGATATGGGATCCTGGAAGAGGTGCGGATCTATGCCGTAGGGCTCGCCCCAGACAACGTCGGACCATGTCTTGAGGTCGGTCGACGACACCCAGAACATGCGAGGCCAGGTTCGGTAGTCAGGATCGGATCCCGTCATGGCCATGGAGGTGACGTAGAACCGGCCATTGATGTATGAAATGGATGGTGCCCAGACGCCTGGTACTTGTTAGTGACGGATGTTGAGAACCTGGGCAGCTGACTCACCATTTCCTGTTCTGACGCCAGTGATGGGTATCTTTTCGGGCTTGTCGAGTGCGTGAGATACTAATTCCCAGTTGGCCAGGTCTTTGGATTTGTAGATTGGAATTCCTGGAAAGGTGAGAAACGAGGAGACGGCGATGTAGTATGTGTCGTCGACCCTCAGAACGTGAGGATCAGGATTCCATCTAATGGCTGTTAGTATGGGCTCTAATAGATGGGAGATTCTACTCAACCCTCTTAATATGGGATTTCTCAAAGCAGATGCAATAGAGACCAGACCCAGATATAGGAACAACAAGATGGCTCTTGGTCCCGTCATCTTGACAAACACTTGATGGGAGTCAACCATCTCTTTGCAGAGACGTCAAGGCCGCATAAATAGATACCCCAGTGGCTATATCCGGGTTGAGGAGAATGCCAAGCAACTGAGCTACTCCTGATCGCCATTGGCAAATACCACAATGGGAAGCCAGGCATTAGGCTAATAAGGATAGGATTGAGCCTTGATGCGGAGAGACAACTGCGGGGGAGGGGAGATGACTATTATCACTTTATCGTACGTTTCCAGGTCGGCAATTATAAACGGACGACAAGTAATACGACTAGTTACATGGCCTCCTAGTCATTGAGTCAATCGTCAACTTTAATCCCACGCAGGCCCGGCTAAATACAACGAGCTGCAGATACGTGGAAGGGTGTTCCTCTGGCTAGATCCTGGAGTGAACAGGGTTAACCTTGCTATCGAGTCAAGACGTGGAGAGACACTGGGTATTTACCGACGGCTATTTTAACGGTGGGGACTTATGTGAATGATGTTCTGGACTCGTCTAATCCTGAAGATTGACAAGTCCAAGCTGGCAGATCAGAGAAGAGAAATATCTAATGTTCATAGTGCGTTCTAGCTCATAACTAGATAGTAAGGGGGTTAGAAAGACTGAATACGAGTATCCAACCAAAATACACATAGTAGAGAAAGATACGACTCTCGCCTTCAGTCCCTGACCAGCACCACAGTCTCCCCAGCTCTCAACTCCCTCGAGAAGAACATCCCCTTCCCCGCAGACCGCCCAGAACCCCTCTCACAGATAAGCTCCCCCGCACCCACCGTCACATTGAGAAGACTCCCCAGCCTGCTCGTAACAGAAGCCTCGACAAACGCACCATCCTCCCACCTGGCATCCAC
>JABFEP010001911.1:0-23837 GCA_013618265.1 Fusarium albidum
AGGAGTGGGAGGACGAGGAGTGGGAGGACGAGGAGTGGGAGGACGAGGAGGACGAGGACGAGGAGACGGAGGAGGGGGATGACGGCCCCGCCGGTAGTGACGATACCGGCGACGGCGACGGCGACAACGGCGTCGAGGAGGAGGACGAGAACGAGGAGGACGAGGAGGACGAGGAGGACTAGGAGGACGAGGAGGACTAGGAGTACGCTTGAGTACTCTTATTCTTGTGAGTTACACCAAGGTTCCAGTCTGTCCGTCCTTGCTAACCAAGCTCGCAGTATGTAGTACGATAGACTTTTTTTTTTATTCTTATCGACTGTAAGGCATCCCATCCCATCCTTTTCCCAGGAGTACAGAATCTGTCAGCTAACCAGAATGCAGCCCCTAGATTTAGATCATACTTTGTATTATTAACCCGCCTATTTCGTCTGTCTCTCCGTGGCGGGCGGGAGAAACTCTGAGGGTGGCGCCTGAGAGGCTAAAGACGAAACCCTCTTCTCATCTCTATCTCTACAGCCTCCAGCCTTCGAGGATATCATTCATTCGGCCTTTATCACGCCACGGCCAGTCTCTTCTCTTCTCTTCTCTTCTCTTCTCTTCTCTGGATGGTTCATCTTTCTTTTTCTATTCTCCGTCCCTGGTTACTCCATGTCCAAGGACTGGCTCCCCTCCTCTGGCTTGCTGGTAAGTCTTATACGCCCCCTCCGACAGCCCAAGACTAACGACTAACAGGAAAGACTTTCAGCCACCTTGCCACTCATTCATCAAGCTCATCCGAGTCTTAATTGCTTGAATGGAAAACATACTCAGAGTCTGATGCCCAGAAACCCGGGGCCAGCCTTTGGCCAGCTACTGCGGCACCGCCCACGGCCCCATCCCCCCAACAAACATCAACTTCGACGTCATTTTCCATCCACTCGAGACGACCGTTAACGCCATGGGACCCAAGTCCCAAGATAATCGCCAATTCCAATCCACCTCGTACGAGCGAGGCGCCTGAACGGGTCTCTCGACAGCAGCTGAGGACACCCAGCGTGGCCACATCATATCACCCTACCGAGATTGTCCAAGACGGCAGAAGAGAGCCGCGCTGCCACAACAAGCCCTGCGGGGTGTCGCAGGCACAAATCGACGTCCTCGATCCACTACTGGAGCAGCACACCTCGGTCTGGATCCCCGTCCCCGGCAAAGCCGAACTTGCCGCCCTGATTCCCAAACCCCAGACTCCTCGGCGCACCCCGATTCAAGCGCTGAGAGCATTCCGTCAACAACGGTAAGTCGCACGAGCATTGTGATTGCCGTAACTGGGCGCTAACGGACAAGGACGCCTTGGCCATATACCCCTGCTCCCATCAGATTCAGCGCTGACACTCGAAAGCCTCCTGTCGCCTTGCGAAGTCCGGGCCTCCTCACTTAAGCAGACGAGGCGGTTATCAAGACATCACGAACAAGAATAGCTCACCGGCTGCGAAGCGAATGGTTAGAGACAGCCATCCCTTTTGTTGAGTGGTGATCTATTCTCAAAGGTCAGCCTTCAATTGTATGTTGGCGCTGTTCTTGCTGACACTTCTGTACCTAGAACCTGCACCAGCCAACACTTTGGTCAGCCTCAGAGCTAATGATTCGACTCATTCCTTCCTGGGTATCCATTCCATTACACCTTTGAATATTTCCATGAACAAAGACCGAGTTCAGTCGGACCTCAAAATGCCCCAGATACACATCCTCTTCATCCGGCCCCGACCTCTACCCAAGCCCACGCATCGCCAATCACAGTCTCCCCTGCTCCGTTATCCCCGCGAAATCCGAGACTTAATCTACCTCGACGTCTGGCGTACGCATGGCCTCCGACAGCACATTCTCTCGCACGACGAGTGGAATGCTGATGAACCACTGTATCTCTACTTAACGGGGTTTCTTAGGGACTATCATAAGCAGCAAAGCGAGGCAAGTCTGCCTATCTTTAAGGCCGTTATGTACTGACCAGGCTTCAGGACGGTCGAGGTTTACTACTCTGTACCGGCAAGTACGGTGTGTGGACGACCGGGACGGTCACCTTGGCCGGCCATCGTCATCAGACTCGGCATTTTCCTTCTTATCAAGGCTCCGAAGGAATGCTTCGATTCCGCCAGGGGGAAAATGCGCGTATGGTACAAACGTTCGTCTTGAGAGAGATGAGACGGCTCTTTTCGGGGAGGATATCAACTAGACAGGCCGTCACGCTCAGATAGATAGATTAGAAGAGGCGCCCTGTGCCCTACTAGAGGGACCTGACCGGCGTAAAACAAGAATACATACGCACATACATACATTTTCGCGACATCTGGAGCGTCTCCCATCACAGCGTCGACGACGGCCAAGCCGACGTCGTGGCAGAATGTTCAGCAACTTGAGTCAAGTGATTGGTCAATATCCTGCACAGCCACGCAGCATCTTCCCCACCACATTCTCCCCGTCTCCTCCCCGTCTCCTCCCCGCTTCAACGACAGCAGACAGGCACCAAACACCCCTTAGTGCGACCATCTCAGCCTAGACCCGAATCATCATGGTCGATATTCTCCCAAACGAAGTCCTCTCGCTGGTCTTCAGCTTCCTCCAGCTCGACGCCTCCTTCGAGGACGTCTCGATGCGTTCCCAGCCGCAGGAGCACCCCGGACGCACGACACTGCACCACGCCTGCCTGGTATCGAGGCGTCTCCGCGGCCTCGCGCAGCCCGTCCTGTACCGCAGCCTGGTCGTGGACCGGGTCTCGACCCGGAGCATGGCACTCCTAAGAACGCTGAGCGAGTGCCCCGCCCGCCTGGGCAGCATGGTGTCGGAGCTGCACCTGCTCGTGGGGCATCATGACCCCGGCGGCGAGGAGGCGCTGCACCCTCTGTTCGCCGCGGTGCGTCCGCACCTTGGACTCGCGCCCAAGACCGGGGACAGCATCCTCGATGGCCTCGCCAGCGCTGAAGGGACCGTGTACGAGGATGCGGCGGCGGCGTTCTGGCTGGCTCTGGTGCCGAATGTGAAAGTTCTCAGCCTGTTCGTCCCGAGGAAACCACGCCTCGTGTCCGCCCTGTTCCAGGATGCCGTCTACTCTTCTTCTTCGTCAGCGACGCGAGAGGAGCAGCAGCCATCGTCCGAGACACCACGGTTCGGCTCCTGTCTGTTCGAGATCCGGCTCCAGCCGACGGTCGAGCCGAGGACGGGCGACATGGCAGCCAACTTCAGCATGGGCTCCTTCGAGAGCATGTTTGAGCTTCCGTCCATCAGACGCCTGCGCACCTTGCACGCCTCGTGGCTGCGCTTCGACAACGCCTGGGACTTCCTCCACCCCGGCGTCGGCTGCACCCTGCAGAGCATCCGGCTCGAGTCCACCAGCATCGGCGTCCTCGCCCTCAGGAGCCTCCTCGCCAGCTGCGGGAACCTGCGCCATCTTCAGGCAGACATTGGCATCCACCCGGAGCCGAACCTCTCCTGCCGTGACCTCGGGGCTGCTCTCCGCGTTCGTGGGAGGTCCCTTGAGTCCCTGAGCCTGAGGTTCTTCTCCGAAGCCGACCGCGTCGACGCAGCCGAGGTCGAGCACCTGTTGCTGGGAAGCATCGGAAGCCTCCAGCCGCTGACGTGCTTGAAATTCCTCTCGGTACCGCTGCATGCCTTGATCGGCCTGGACGAGACCAAGGTCGGGGTTGACGGGTATGCGTCCCATTCGAGCGGGTCACCCCCGTCGTCACCCAAGCCAGTGCTTGAGCTTGGCAGTCTCCTGCCTGCCTCGCTCGAGGAGTTTGATCTCAACAGGATTTTTCTGGATGCTCAAGACTCTGCGGAAACAATCTGGACAATGTTGCGGTCGGAAAGACTATCTCGCCTTCGGAGAGTCTATCATCCCTATGTTGACAATTTCCCAAAGCTTCCCGACGACATTCTCTCTCTGGGGTGGAAGGCCGAGTATGACTATGGGATGGACAAGGCTATGACGATGAAGCCAGGTCGGGGTACGTGGGAGAGTTCATACTGTGACTTTACCGAGACGTGGTAGTGGCCGTGTTTTAATAACACGCCAACTTGAATCCTTCATCATCGGCACCAGTATGCAACTTGCAGATCGAAATCAGCCTCTGAATATTCCCGCACCCCCTGCAGCCCCATCCCATCCGCACCTAGCATGTCGTCCAGAAACTCATAGGCCTCCGCCCTCAGTGCCCGCCAGCGCGATTCAGGGGCTTCCATGGCCTTGAGCACCCTGGAGAGCTGGTAGTTTGCCCGTGCAATCTCTGCCTTTGGCTTCTTGCAGACGTCTGGAAAGCTCGAATAGCCCTCGAGGGCGATGGCCAACAGTTGTCTAGACTAGTCAGCCAGTGTTTGATATTGCCAAACATCCCTACGGTGCACTCACTCGGCCCTTTGAAATTCCTCGACGCGAAAGCACAGCCATCCGAGTCTATAGTAGCACATGAGAGTCTTTAGATGCGTCTTTCCCATGAGGGAAATGTGAAGCTCGAGGCTCTCCGACATGAGGAGCATGGCTTCTTCGAGGTGCCCCTGATCCGCCTTGACAATTCCCAACGCCAGCAAGGTCCAGGCAGTCCTGCAGCGGAAGTTAGCAGGCGAGAACAGATATACATATGCACGAGGGAGGTGGAACTTGCAGGGGAAATTTCCTGTTCCGCTCCGATTCCCGAGTCCGCATCAGCTCGAGAGCACTCGTGAAGCAGTCTTGGGCTCGCGAAAAGTCCCCGACGACCCAGCAGCAGCGGCCCATGTTGAGATGGTTCAGCGCGAGACCGTGCAGTTGGTCGCGCGTGTATCGGTCCGAGCCGGTCCTGACCCTGATGGCCTCCTCGTGCTTGCGGATGGCCGCCCGGGGGTCCGTGAATGCCAGGAAGAGGGCGTAGTTCATGAGCCCGTTGGCCCTGTTGGGGTGGAACTCGTCCATCTGGCCCTTTGCGACTGCGTCCTCGCGTATCCTCATGGTCTCCCTGGCGAGGTCGACGAGGTCCACCCCGTTGCTGGACTCGTTGAGGTGGTTCATCTGGCAGCGGTAGATATCTGCGAGGAACAGCTCGGGGCTCTGAAGCGACGTCTCCTTCATCATCCTCTGGTATGTATCGAGCGCTGTCGAGACGAGACTCTTGCTCGTCTCGAATCGACCACGCTCACAAAGATACCTGGGGACATATAAGTTAGGTGGTTGCATGACAACTTTCCAGAGTCCTAGGACAATTCTTACCATGCACACGAGTATATGAGCTCTATAAAGTCGAATGACGCCTTCAGTAGGCCTTGACGATTGAGCTCGAAATACCTCTCGTGCAGAGACAGCACATGGGGCTGAAAGGTCTCGCACTCTGCCCACTGCTCAACCATGTGGTCTCTGGCAACGCCGTGAAGCGGGAACGCCCGTCTGAGGAGATATACGGCCTTGTCAAACGCCTGCTGCAGCGCGGCGTCTGACCGGAGGGCCGCGTCCCTCACAAGTCGGTGCATGCTGAACCATCGGCTGTCGTGTCCCGTCTCGGGGGTCTCGTAGAGAAAAGACCGCTTTGTCAGGGCGGACAGCGCGTGTTCCCGCCTGAGACGGCTAGACAGGCAGGCAATGCGTCCATCTGCCGCAGGTGGCAGCAGCAGCAGGGGTATGCGGTCAGGGTCGAAGAAGGCAATCGTTGTCAGGAGACCACGGGCTTCCGTGTCGCGGGATCCTAGCTTGGTAATGTGCGCCTCGAGCACCTTTGCGATGCTCGACGGATACCACACATTGTCCACATGCACGTCCTGGAGTTCGTGGTCCCCAGAGTCAGACTGGAGGAAGGCCTTGAGATCCGAAACGGTCCTAGAGCAGGAGGGGAAGCACGAGGAGAAGAAGGATGTCATCTGGTCAATGTACAGAGGGTAATGCTCCAGCTTGGATGCCAGGCTCGCGGCCGACTCTTGGTCAAGATAACCTTGAATGCAGTCTTGTAGCCGCCGCTTCACGAGCTGTGAGCTCTCTGCCTCGGTGAAGCGCAGCAGCTGCAAGCTTCTGCTGGAAGAGCTGATGGACGATAGGCCTGGAAAGGGGTCTCTGCTTGTGAGCAGCACCGAGCCGCCGCCGAGGTCTGGCCACCAGGAATTCAGCAACGTGAAGTCGTCAACATTGTCAAACACAATCAGCCATTGGGTAGCTAGAGTCCGGTGAGTGAGTGATTGGAGTGCAAGCTACGTTCAGCTGGAAAAGTCTCACCTGGGGCCGCGTTTCGCAGCCATGACCTCGTGATATTGAGCACCTGATGGCTGTCCATCGTCTGGCTAGCCAGGCCCAAGGCACGGGCAATGCCGACGAATCCTTGCTCCAGCTTCTCCGGGCCGTCTGTAGAGATCCAGAACCCGTAGTCAAAGTCGTCCTTGTGCCGCCAGGCGAATTCGATGGCGGCATGGGTCTTTCCTATCCCAGGGAGCCCGTAAACCGAAAAGACCCGGGTACTGGATCTGTCGTCAGGCTGATGGCCACCCCCTTTCTGCCGTGGTAGCAGGACATGTCCCATGCCAGCCAGGACATCTTCCCGGCCAGTGAACCAGTTGCTTCTTGGATATGGCATGTTGAACCGGCTCGTTGGGGGGCCTGCTGTCGGCGGCTGCTTGGCCGAGAAGGCGTTGATGCTGCGGTCGATGGTTTTGCCGACTGACTTGAAATTCTCTGCCATTCCTCCGACTGAGGCCTCTATCCTCACCAGGGCGTCTCCCGAAGACAAGACCTGGCTATCAATGGTGTTTAGTTTCCGAGCAGTTTCTCCATGAAGCACCAATGCCTTTGACGCGGCCTTGTTCACGGCTTCCCGCGTAGAGATGGCTGCAAATCTGAACAGAGCATGGTCAATAACCAAGTGCTGCCTCTATAGTTGATGGACATGACAAACGTTTGAAATATATTCTGAAACACCACCAGACAGTTCGCCGACTCCATGAACCGCCGTAGGTGCTCGTGCAGCCCCTGCTCCCTGGACCAAGCTGCTCGACAGGCGGCACGTATCTTTTGCCACAAGTTCAGGTTATCCCGGCAAGATTCCTGGTGTCTCTGCAGGGTCTCGCCGAGGGCCTCGGTTATTTCGAGGTGCGTCTGGAGACTGTCAAGGGGTATGTTGAGAGCACGGAGCTGGTCGTCGTCGATGGTCGAAATCACATGCTTCAACTTGATTAGTCGATGGAGCATGGTGATGGAGGCCTCAAGGGTGCTTGAGACATGGCTATACTGCTTGCTCTTCTGCGCAAGAGCCTTTGCTATGCTGTACGCACCCTCCGTCACCTTGACCAGGGCAGTGAGAGCCCCGACAAAGGTGATGATGGCGGTGGCCACGGTGATTGGGTCCGCCATTGATATCAGGGGTGAATGTTGGTGCCGTCTGGTGCTTGAGAAGCGTCTGTATCACGACGAGAGTGCCAACGAGCGCCGCAGAGTGACACCCTGCCACGAGAGAGGAACGCCATGGTGTCGGGATCTGGTGTACCCATCCACGCGGATATAATGAATGAATGGCATTGATTGAAGCTCGATGCTGCCTGGCGAGATGGATGGATTGGAAGGAGCTGTGGGAAAAAAAGATGGTGTGTGAGGCCCACACAGGGCCACTCACTGCCTCTCTTGTCAGGCCTCAGTCTGCAGACGAGTCACGATTCTGAGGCTCTGCGCAACGCATTGGAATTTCCAGCCCGCCGAGGTGGCTGATGATTTGATAAATAAACCCATACCCAGCATGATATCCCACAAGTGCACGAGGGATTGGCCTTGGAGCCGCTGCTGCTTTCATATTCCTGTATTGTAATGGGAAAAGGCCACTGCATCTTGTCCAGGCTGCCTCGGGCAAGAATGACCCTTACTCTGACTCTCACTCACCCCGTGACCCTCGACTCGCCCTGGGCTGCCACTCGTCAGCCTCATCTGCAAGCAAAAGCAGGCTGTAGTGGAACCAACACCGATTATACCCGATGATCCCGATCTTGGCAGGCATTTCTCGAAACCGGTAGGTATTTCGATGTATACAGTACATGCAGCGAGAGTGGCGTAGAGTGTTTTGCCGCATCTCATCGGCTGAAACAAGGCTCTCGGAGATGCCGTATTGAAAGATCTCTCTCTCTACGGTGCTGAATAAGTTGATTCTCATCCTCCCCCTCCTCCTCCATCCTGGAATCAACAACCCACCACCAGCATGTCAAACCCCTACAGCCTGGACAAGAAAGTGAGCTCCCACGCACTGGCCTGGGATACCCTCAGCTCGGCAGAAAAGGGCACGTCGAACCAGCCGTGGCGCGAATTCTGGCCCCCTCGCAACCTCGACAAGGTCACCAGCAAGGAGCTCAAGGAGAAGCCCTGGCTCACCTGGAAGAGGGACCCAGGTCGGCCCAACGACAAGCCCTGGTACGACTGGGTCAACGTCTTTGAGGGCGAGGTCGACGTGCCGTGTCAGCAGAACAGCGGAGGGCCTGACAAGGGAGATCATGACTGCCAGTATTGCGATGGCCGAGGTTGCGTAAGGCTTCCTATTGACACGACGTTGATCAACCGTCAAGCTGACACTTGAGAATATAGTATATCTGCAGCACCGTGGCAGAGGGCGGCTAGGACTGGTGAAGGCATGCAACGGGCGGGCGTCGTACGGGATAGGCGTTGGACGGATAGTATTGCATTGGTTCGACGGAGAGGTTTTTATGACGACTGGCATTTGATTTGATAGCATGGTAAATTATAGGGAATATATATTCAGTATAAATGAGTAAATCCCCCCAGACATCTGTTCATGATTCGCCTCCTCGTGCTCAACAGCAGTCACAGCACTACTTGGAACCCCGGTGAGGGCTCAAAGCCATGCCTCCAGAAGCGTGCCCAACCAGGTAATAGTTCCTGTTGCGCTTGGAATAACCCAGAATATCAATCAAAAAAGACAAACGTGCGGACCTCGATGCTTTGCCGTGGAGGTGCGTTTGGTCCTCCACTTCCCACATATGGAAACGAAACGTGAGGTGTAACTGTTGAAGGGTTAGCAGATACTTCTTGACACGTCGATACAAGAGTTATTAAGGGGGCTTGTTACATTGAGCAACGCCTGGGTTCTGAGAGGCAGCCGAGTCGAAGCATTTGATCATCCAAGCTTCATCATCACGCTGCTCCTCGACGTAGTAGAACCGATGGCTAGGATTCGGCCAAAAGTTATAAGTCTCCCCCAGGTAGTCCGGAAAGATAATGTCACACGGAACACGGTCCTCGTCCCTGACCGTGCGGTAATCGCAGACGGCGAGGGGAGAGTCCTGCACCGGTCCTACCAGAGGCTTCCAAACACTGCAAGGTAGCACAAGTTAGCCAGTGTCCGATGGCAGGGGTTCTCGTGTAGCCACTCGCTTGACAATCATGAACCGGCCCTTTGCATATCTTTCGGCAAACTCAGGGTGAAAGTGCTTGAGGCGTCTATATGCAGCATTGGTTGTTTGATCTTTGGCTGTCTTTCAGCAAGGCTTTATTCACAGTATCCGTCTGTACTCAATGGGTGACCCTACCTCCATGGACTGCAGAGAAGGGCTGTGCCCTTCCCGGGGCACCCCGGGATCCCGCAGGCAGGTCTGGGTCCCGACGGCGGATCTTGGGGTTTTGTCAGAAGTGTGTGATTATATTTGATGGGTAAACAGGGATTGGAAGTATACCTGAAAGTCAAAAGGCAGCACTTCGGTGGCTCCCGTGTGCGTCTTGAGGAACTGCTTGACTTCTGGGTAGAAGCGCGAGGCTATGGTGTCCATGTGAGAGAACTCATTGTAGGACACGGCTGACTCGAAAGCCCCCAGCTGGAATCCGTGCTTGTCCAGGGAGAAGAGGTCCTCGTGGCCACGGAGGTTGGTGATGGCGATTCTCTTCCGCGTGTACTTGACATTGGTCTGCTGCACCTTGGGAGACCAGGCGGGATCCGCAGGCACATTGAAGAAGTAGGGTTTCTCTGTTTCGTAGGCGGGGTTGTGGCCCAGGTAGAAGACGCTGGTTGTGTAGCGAGTCGGGTTGAGGTGGTCAATGTCCCATAGGCAGCTCAGATCCGTAAACAGGGGTAGAGGTAGAGCTCCCGGCTTTGGAGTCTCGTGTTTGTTGGCCCCCTCCCCGACTTGGGTCACGGCGTCTGTCTCGGCCATGGCTATGCTCAGGATAAGCACATGGCGGTGTGATACCCGCAAATTTGTTCCTAGTGAGATGTCCAACGATTGAGTTACATATAACGGCGGCGGTCAAGCAAAAGAGTTGAGGGGGGTTGGGCTGAGACCAGGCTCTGCAAACTGCCACCACTGCCACCAAACCGGGCCCTGCTCTTCAAACAAACGAGGCTGGCTTTCTCTGCCTGTCCCCCCTCAACCCGATGCGGATGCGGGATGCGGGATGCCACGGGTAGCGACTCAAGACACTGATTCCGGCACAAAGAGCAAATGTACCAACTTGTACAAGACTTGAGGTTCTCGAGAGATGGGGATCCATTGTCTATCGAGCTGCCTCAGCCTGCCTGTCAAGTGGTGGTCCACGTGGTCATGGATGCGTCCTTTCTGACCGACCGGTCAGCCTGATCCATGCAAGCCGCAAGATGTGACGTTGGAGTCGAACGAGTTGACGCTGACCAGAGCCTCCCTCCGAGTCATCCAGATGCTTGGGGCAGGGAGCGATTCCCAGCACATGTACCCGAGCCAACATGAAGTGTCTTTTCCGTCGTGACACAGCATTGCTGCAGCGGTGACGAAGGAATGTGGCATGGCGCATGTCCAATCCCGCTCAGCGAGACAGCGACCGGTGCATATCTGCCGCTCAGCAGCTCAGGTGGCCCAACACACATGATGCAAGGGTGCGTGGATTATGAAAAGTGAACCAGGCTCGAGTCTCGGGTTTCACACTGGGGGAAAGAATGCAATGGAAAGTACCAAAACTCGCCAGGAGCAGAGCCTCACTGTCCGGAGATTCTCAGGGTCTCCACGATCCCCCCGCAGTTCAACGTTGGCCCGGGAAAGCACGTTGGTCCCTGAGGCAATACCCACCCACACTACCTTAGTACTTACCTACATTGAATCCTCACCAAAATGTCCGCGAGTTCTCCCTCGATTTTTTACCTGCCTATGCACCTATCGGTCCAGGGTGTCGCTTGTCTATTCTAGAAGCGCAGACATTCGACCCGTCGGCGCAAGACAAGAAAGATGCGGCTACTCTTTTTTCTGCTCCTGGTCTTGATCTGGGCCAGAGATTCACTGGCAGCAGAGAGGGTCGTCTCCTCCGTGGTCCGCATCAACGACGTCGCTTATTACATGCACAAGACATCCCGTGTAAGTCTTCCGCCAACCTGGTCGTTATAAAATTAAACATCGCCACTAGTCATTAGATGCTAAGTTTAGCACCCTCGATCGCCACCTTGCTGCGGAGCCGTGCACTCTCGTCAACTGGCAGGGCCAGATCCTCGATGCGCAACGTCTCAATCGAACGCTCCAGGCATTTGCGGATACCGATGACGTCTGGTCCAGGGACTTTCTGGGCTGCACAATCTTGCAGACGACGGATGATTTGCTGTCTCTTTCTCGACAGTCCGAGAACGTTCTTCGAAACCTTGGCGCCAAACATATCTTTCAGGTCCGACTCGCCCATCAGTCAGAGAGACTGCCAGAGGGTCCCTACTTTCTCGACCATGGCACCCTCTACGAGGCGTACCGTCTATACCCAGACACATCGCAAGCATTCATCGTCGCAACGATACCCGCGGCCGAAAGAAATGCGTAATGCCTGACCCGCCGTTTGTCTCATCATGATGCTAAAAGTGCTGCAGTTTCCGATCGCTCGACGTGTCTGCTTACGGCGAGCAGTTCCCCTCTGCGCTGACCGTGGCCGTTCCGTCACGCCTCTACTTTAATCAGACTGAGGATAAGCCTTATGCGGGCCTACGGATCGCCCTCAAGGACGTCATGGACCTCAAGGGAATCAAGACTGGGGCTTCCTCGCGCGCCTACACCGAGCTGTATCCCCCAAGACAGAACAATGCCGAGGTGGTCCAGCATCTGATTGACCTTGGCTTTGTCATTATCGGCAAGCTTAAGACGACGCAGTTTGGGGATTCGGAGTGGCCGACTTGCGACTGGGTCGATTACCCTGGTCCCTTCAACCCCCAGGGAGATGGCTATCTGACGCCCAGTAGCGGAAGCCCGGGTAGTGGATCAGCAGTTGCTTCGTATCCTTGGCTGGATTTCTCTCTCGGGACAGATAGTACGTGCCGTTGTTCCGGAACGTCGTCGCTCTTCTGACGGGATTATATTTGCAGGTCTGGCAGGGGTAAAGGCACCGGCAACTGTGCACTCACTCTTCGGCATGCGGCCAACGCTGGGAGCAACCAGCACTCAAGGTCTCCTCACATACAGCCCGTGAGTCTAAAGCGTCATGGGATATGGACAAACGAATGGCTGACTTGGATAGTCACTGGGACACCGTCGGTGGGATTGCCCGTACGGCGTCCGAGTTCAAGACTCTTGCCCAAGCGCTATATGGGACGCCGGATACTGCCAACCTGGCTTACGAGGTAAGGATGTAGAATTTTGCTTTACACTGGCTTGGGCTAAGCTGTTCGATTCCTTGGCATAGAAACCTACAAAGCTACTCTACCCAAAGGATTACTTGCCGTCAGATGATCCGGCAAGCCAGGAGGTTTTCGAAGCCTTCGTTTCTCATGTAGAAGATTATTTGGGAATCTCACGGACAGAAATCAGCTTGGCAGATCTCTGGAGAGAGAACCACCCAGAAGGTCTCAGCGGGTCACTGACAGAGGCGTTTCATTACACCTTTGACTGGACGAGTAACTCGGAGCAGTGGAAGAGAACGCTCGAGCCTTTCATCCAAGACTACACCGAGAAGATGGGCAGGCATCCGTACTTGAATCCACAGCTCCGGTTCAAAGAGTAAGGGTTCTCGTTCAGAACGCACGTCCATCTGAGATCGTTAACGTGAGCCTTAGGGGATACTCCCCAACTGTCACCGAGGAGCAGTACGCCGAGGGCCTCAGACTGATGCAGGTATACCATGACTGGTTTTTCAAACACGTCATGCCCCCAGCTGAGAACGGCCACTCCAACACCGTCATGATCCTTCCCTGGACGGCCGGGGATGTGCTCTATCGCGACGCGTACAAGGTCGGACCACAGGAGTTTACGGGGCGAGGCTTCTTCTACTACAACGTGGCACCCTATGCCCAGTGCCCCGAGGTGGTGTTTCCAGGTGAGAAACCCGAGAGATCTGTCCTTCTTTGACCCTGACACGCGTTAGTTGGCACAACGCCGTATGTGTCCCATTATACCCACAGCATTGAGCAGTTGCCTGCAGCCATGGGCCTAGTGGCTGCAAAGGGCAGTGATCTCATGCTGGTTGATCTCGTCGACAAGATCTTTCGAGGCTGGGACTCGGGAACGTTGAGCGGGATTTCAAACGAGAGCCAGGTGATTACCAATGAGCTTTGAAAAAATCAAAGACTCACAACAGTGTGCTCTAAAGATGCAGAAATCAAGAGGCTGCTGATTCAAGCCAGGGGTGGATGTAAGACTGTAAGTACGATGAGCACGAGTCACGAAATTTCGCGCTGTGTAGGTTGACCAGGCTCATGGTTGAGAATCATGGATTCATGGAATATTTTGACACCATCTTCTGTGTCGCAGCTTATAGGAATATCCAAGATCAAGACGATTCTTTACAGGGTAAGGGTATCAAAGAAAGTTCACCACCAGTTACTGCCCTAGTTCATTGCTCGCATCCCAGTTGTGAATGCTTGGCTGATATCGAGCTTTGTCGACAGTCAAACGCATGCTGTAGGTAGATGGAAACCATGATCTGTTGAGCAATCTCGGCAGCTCTTTCACTTCTGAGAAGTCTCATCTTCGTGTGTATAAGAATGAATCTGCAAACGTCAGAACCAAAAAGCACACCCTCTTTGTGTCAAAGGGAGGTCTGGACTCACACTGTCGGCGACTTGAAGCCATTCCTCCATGCTCCGCACATAGGGATCCCCCGTCGAGTCAGCGACGGCCTCGTGTCCCCAGACGACCATCTCGTCAAACTCGGCAGTGACCTGCATGGTCCCCATCTGCTCCGTCTCGGCGTCGTCGGTCTGCTGCTGCTGTTCTTCCTCCTCCTCCACGACCGCCGGCGGTTGGGCGTCCTTTTGCTGCTGCTTCCTTTCTAGGATGACGCCACGGCACTGATCAGGCAGCTTGACTGTCTTCCCGTGTAGTTTCCGCCCTCTAAAGTATGAGACTCGAGTGCCCTCTGTGTGAGAAAAGGCAATGGTCAGAAGAAGGGTTTCTAAAATGTCTGATCAGTCATGGATGATGGAGACGGACCATGGCTGGTGTCTGGCGCCCAGTGGGCCGAAACTGGATCGACGGGGCCATCGTGATGTATACGGCAAGGGAGGAGATTGGCAACTGCCTTGGTCTTTGTTTTGTCCGACGCTATTGAGAGAATTGGTTGCGACATTGTGAGTTGGATGATAGGTACCTAGTGAGATGGAGTTGAAGGGGAAAACGCGTCGGGGACGCGTTAAGGGGATTGCTCTTATCTGATAAGATACGATAAGATAGCACCGGATACTGACCAGGCTGCTATCGGACTGCGACCCAGACACAGAACCACAAGAATCGATGACATCAACACTCTTCGATCCGGAAGCCACTTGGTGTGGCCCCCATCGGGCATTGGACCCGTCATGGAAACGATGGCCCCATCCCGTTGCATATTGGTTGATTCAGATTCTTTTTGGTGTTTTGTGATCCCCTGCACTGCAAGGTACCTTCGAGGCCACAGATGTCACGGAGCTCGCGTTTCCTCGAGGTCCTCCCGGTTTCACATGAGAGAGCTTGGTGTTTTCCTAGGTCCAGAGAGAGAACAAAGTCCAACCTCATCGTTGACGCTTACATTTTGGGATGTAGGAAGCTCCAGCCTTCTGATAGGGTGTTGGCAACCTATCTTCAGCTATCTCTTGTGCCTGCAACTAGCCCCGATCCATCCCGCCCTTGCTGGCCCTCCAAGCCACAGCTAGAGCCGCTCTGTTATTGCTGAGATGCACGATGAAGCCAAGCAGCCCCTCCGGATCCTTGCAGGGTTGAACGTCCTATATAATCCACCCGATTGCCCCCCATATCTCCAGTTCTATTGTCTCCCATCTGAACGTCCTCGGTGTTGAAACGTATTTGGCGACATCGACATCGTGCCTCTGCCTCTAGCGTGTGTTCCAACTCTAAAGTATACAGCGAAAACCCCAGCCTCGAGCTCTTCTCGGTTGCAGCACAGTTCTTTTCAGTGGTCGTCCTTTGTTCTTCCAGCCATGGTTCGAATGCCGACACTTCCCCCTGCCATCAGGGAACCCGTCTCTCGGGGCGCTGAAGTCGTCCGAGGCTCAATTGGCAGCCTGACCTGGGGTCCTGCTCTGGCTATTGCGAGGCCCGCCATCCAGTCTGTCCTCTCGCGGATCGAGATCGGCACCCTGTTGCTGGTTGACGAGCCGGGCGGGATGAGACACGTCTACGGGCAGAAGCTCTCGGGAAAGCTAGAGAGCGAGCCCGCCGATACAGGTCTGCCTCGCCGAGCGGACACCACCCCGCGAGTCGAGGTCGTCGTCAAGGATGACGCCTTCTGGATGCGGCTCTTCCTGTTCGCCGACATGGGCTTCGCCGAGGCGTATATGCTTGGTGATTTCGAGTGCAAGGACTTGACGGCATTTTTCCAGGTGAGTTGTTTGCTGGCCCTTTGCTTTGCTCCTCCGACTCACCCCCGGACCCAGCTTTTCATCGTGAACCGAGACCAGATGAACAATGGAACCACCTGGATCTCTAGTCTGTCTTCCGCCATCTCTAGCGTGGCTCGGTCGACAAACACGCTGTCCAACGCACTGCTCAACATCTCGGCGCACTACGACATCAGCAACAGCATGTTCGCAGCCTTCCTCTCTCCAGACATGACATATTCATGCCCCATCTGGCAGCGACACCGGGCGCCCGACGAGGAGGAAGAGTCGCTGGAGGAGGCTCAGATGACCAAGCTGCACCGCTTCATCGACGGCGCCAGGATCCTGCCGACAGACCATGTACTGGAAATCGGTACCGGATGGGGCTCCTTCGCAATTGAAGCAGTGAAAAGGACCGGATGCCAGGTCACCAGCCTTACTCTGTCCAAGGAGCAGAAGATTTTGGCCGAGGAGCGCATCGAAGCCGCCGGGTTCAGCGACAAGATCGAGGTGAAGCTCATGGACTACCGTGCGCTGCCGATTCCCGAAACATCCTTTGACAAAATTGTGTCGATTGAGATGCTGGAGGCGGTCGGCCAGGAATACCTCGCCACCTACTTCAGCTGCATCGACAAGTTGCTCAAGAGGGACGGCGGCATTGCCGTCTTCCAGTGCATCACCATGCCCGAGGGTCGCCATGAGGCGTACTCAAAAACGGAGGAGTGAGTAGGCCTGTAAGGTCATCAGGTGGCCTGCTAACGCAACCACAGCTTCATCAACCACTACATCTTCCCGGGAGGCTACCTCCCGTCCATCACCCAGTTGCTGAACCACGTAAGTCAGCAGTCCCAAGGCACGCTCATCGTGGAGGACGTTGAGAACATCGGCGGACACTATGCCAAGACGCTGCGACTGTGGAAGGAGAACTTCATTGAGAGCTTTGACGATAAGATCAGGCCGGCCCTTATGAAGGAGCACCCCGATATGACCCCCGATGGGGTTGAAGTTTTCCGCAGAAAGTGGGAGGTAATGGTTCATTGAGAGTCATCATTTGTTTTCTGAGCTGACTTGCGGGCAGTACTACTTCACGTACTGCGAGGCCGGGTTCGTGACCAAGACCCTCGGCGATGTAATCATCACCGTCGGCCGAGAGGGAGCTCTGCAGTTGATGGATGGCATTCCCCTGTAAATGGAACAGAAGCGGTGGCAATCAAGATGTCGGGAAAGGTAGCTTCAACCCTGGAGGTCGTTTTGCGGGTATCTAGAGAAATCTCGGAGCATGGTGTTGGGTAGTTATGACTTGTTTCAACCTCTTCGTTTCTTCTTTGACTTGCTTCCCTTCCCTGCTGGCGTCGGCTTTGGCGCATATCGATTCAAATGATCCATGTCAAAAGCTGATTTATGTTTCCGAAAGAGGAGCATTGTTGCTCGTGCGTCTTCGATACTCGAATGTGCTCCTTCTTGGATCTCGACCCCCAGCAATTGCTGTGCAAGGAGTCTGAGGGCCGGCTTCCTTCCGTTCCCGTATTTTCTGAAGCCAGGGAACTTGGCCGTGTCGCGGATATCTCGTCCTGGGTGGCTCAGAATAAGGGCCTCGAGATCATGCTTGAGATCATGTCCGATCAAGATCCGGTCCTGGAGAAGCTTGTCCACCTCGGCTTGGACTTCTTCAAAGTCCCTGGCGAACCTCATACTCTTCTGGCTGATCCCGCTCACGGCCGTTCGCCAATTCGTCACCTTCTCCTTTGGCTTCACGTATGAGTCGTAGACCTGCCGCCCGTGAAAGTCGACAATGCTCGCGCGAGCAAGGGCTGACTCGTGACCGCCAGGGCCAACGCCAACCATCTCGCAGTCGATGGCGATATACTTGCCAATATCCATGCCTTCAGTAAGTCCGTGGTTGACCTTGTCCTTCTCTGATGCCAGCATCATCGAGTTGTCCTTAGCGCCCAAGTTGTATGCCTCTGCCAGGGCCTCCGCGGATACGTCGTTGTCCTCTGCCCACAGGGCGAGGGATGTTGAGGTCCTGGGCTTTGCCTCATCCTCGATTTTTGTACTGTGGATACCGCCCATCTGGCTCTTGGTTGCTGCGCGCGATCCCTTGGCTGGCCTTTGTGGTTTTGCAACGGCCTTGCCAACTTTCGTCTTTTTGGTTGATGGATTAGTTGGTGATGGTGCTGATTTCCGTTTTAGAGATAGTTTGGGGGCGGGTTCGGCCTTCAACTTGGCCTGCAGCTTCTTCCAGTTGGATGAGAGTTCAGCCATCCTCTCAATAAACAAGGCGATTGATTCTAGATTCCATAGTCAAGCTGCGCTGTGGGGGTGTAAGTCTTAAGAGAGGCTTCTGAAAAAGGGATTTCTGAGCCATGACACTAACAGGATTTATGCAGCTGACGAAGAGTTGATAAGCCGGACCTAAGCTCACCGCCTTTGCGATAAGCATTTCGTGCCATTTTCTGCCAGACCCTTCCAGAAATATTTCCACTTTCGATTTGCGATTTGCGATAATGAGACCACGACGATCATCAATTAGACGACAACACAAGTTCTTTTTATCATGGCTGGTGGCACTCCCGCTGGAGAACCCACCGTAGGGTCTGGAGAACCACGAATTAAAGGCCACGCGACGCCCGAGACAATCCAAACGGGATGTATCGCCTGGGTAGAGAAGGAAGGCCAACCGCGACGCGCCGAAATCCTCAGCATCAAAACAACCAAGAGCGGGAAGCAATTCTACTGCAACTTCGACAACTTCAACAAGCGACTGGACGAATGGGTGCCTGTTGCTAGAATCGACTTCACACGGGAAGTCGAGTGGCCAAACCCGGACAAGGACAAGCCAAAGGACCCCAAGACGAAGAAGGCGTCGGCTGCGCAGTCCAAGAAGACCCAACAATCCAAGAAGGCGCAAAAGAGGCCGGGCAAGCGAGAGCAATCGGTGGCCTCAGAGGCAAACACGCCTCACCCTTGGACAGGTGCGTAACCCTCCTCCCCGCCACATCCATCACGCAATTACCAACATGTTCCTCAAGACTTTGTAGAGTCCCAAAGCAGGCAAAAATCCACTTCCGTCGGCCCCGATGGCGATAGCCAAGCAAGACCTAGCGTTGAAGGCGGCGCGACGCCTGCGGCCGGTGATGATATGGATGCGGACGAGAAAGAGACGGAGGTGAAAAAGGAGCCACCGGAATTCAGCCGCGAGGTCGAGATCGAGAAGCTACGAACCTCCGGATCGATGACCCAGAACCCCACTGAGGTGTCCCGAATCCGAAACATCTCGAAGGTGCAGTTTGGAAAGCATGACCTCTTCCCATGGTACTTCTCTCCGTATCCCGAGCTATTCAGCCTGGAGGATGTCATCTTTATCTGCGAGTTTTGTCTGAGCTATTACGGAGACGAGAAGGCCTTTACTCGGCATCGCAAAAAGTGCACGCTGCAGCATCCTCCCGGAAACGAGCTTTATCGAGACGAGGCCATATCCTTTTTCGAGATCGACGGACGACGACAGCGGACATGGTGCCGCAATCTGTGCTTGCTATCCAAGATGTTTTTGGATCACAAAACACTCTACTACGACGTGGATCCGTTCCTGTTCTATGTCATGACCACGCGAACAGAAAAAGGATTTCATCTGGTCGGATACTTTTCAAAGGAGAAGGAGAGCGCGGATGGCTACAATGTGGCCTGTATCTTGACCCTGCCGCAATATCAACGCAAAGGGTACGGCCGACTCCTGATCCAGTTCTCATATGAGCTCTCCAAGATCGAGGGGAAGCTGGGCTCGCCCGAAAAGCCGCTGTCGGATCTGGGTCTCCTGAGTTATCGCCAGTACTGGTCGGAGAACATTATCGACTTCCTCATGGGATACAACGAGCGCGAGGAGAAGGTCACAATCGAGTCTATCTCATCAGCGCTGGCCATGACGACGCAGGACGTGGAGCACACGCTGCAAGCGCTGAGAATGCAGGTGTATCACAAGAGCGACCACAAGATTGTGATACCCGAGAAGCTGATTCAGCAGCGGGAGAAGGCAAAGTCGAAGCGCAAGAGGACCGTGGACCCGACCAAGATACAGTGGAAGCCGCCAGTATTTACGGCATCAAGCCGAACATGGGGATGGTGATGCATGGGGGGTAGAGTGCGAGGCGTCTGGTTGTGGATTAGCATGTGTCGATAGTGTTTCTTCAATGATACCCGTTTATGATTCAAGTGCATGTAAATGGGTGTTTTACATTGAGAAGCAGAGCCGGAGAAAATACTGCTTGGCTGGCCGAGCATTGACATCTGCCGCCGTCGCCTTACAGAAAGTGGTCGATGCTTGCAGGGATGGATGAAGCCCCCACGTCTCACTGTGTTCCAGAGCTACGCTGTCCTACGTAATCACCAGCGGGAATCATTCAATGCGATAGCTGTAGCTCTCCCTTGCAACAAACATATCTTGGCATCCTCCCAATTCCTACGCGCCTATGCGAGTATCTATCCCAGACCTTCTACCTGGGAACCGAGTCGAAATTGGCACTTCACTATTCTGCGACAACACTCTTTCGGGACCGAAACCATGTCGCTCCGCCTGCTGGCGTCGAGCTTGATTAGCTTGGGCACAACCCTCGCCAGCGCCAGACCAGACGACGACCAGAGACCTCTCTCCACACTCTCCGACTACACACATATATGTCCTGATTACACCCGACATGCCGCATTCCCTCAGTACGTTGTCAAGCCCTGCGCGCTGAGGCCAGCCGTCGTGCGTCGTAAGCTGCATGCTAACTCCCGTCGTTCCAGCCGACCCTTCAGCACCGGCCCCAGAGAGCTACCCTTCCAACGACCGAGCAAGCAATGCCGGACCTTTTCGTCGGATGCGATCGAGCAAGTCATTGAAGATGTGACATCGCGGATGCAGGACCCGGATCTAGCGCGACTGTTTGAGAATGCCTTTCCTTCGACGACAGACACGACCGTCAAGTTCCACACCAAGGGGAAAGAGGAGACTGGCTTCTTCCGCATGGGGTCCTTTGGCGGATTCAAGGACGACGGCGCCTGGCAAGGGCCGCAGTCCTTCATCATCACGGGCGACATCATTGCAGAGTGGCTGCGCGATTCAACGAACCAGCTGAGGCCGTACCAGCCTCTGGCCAAGAAGGACCATGCCATACACACCCTGCTGCTGGGCGCCATCAACACCCAGGCCGAGTATGTCATCGAGTCGCCCTACTGCAATGCCTTCCAGCCGCCGCCGATCAGCGACCTGCCTATCTCGTCTAACGGCCAGGAGGATGTCGTGCACCCGGCGTACGAGCCCCAGTCCGTCTTTGAGTGCAAATACGAGCTGGATTCTCTGGCCCACTTCCTGGCCCTGGCCAACGACTTCCACGAGCACACAGGCTCGACAGACTTCCTCAGCAAGAGGTGGTACCGCGCGCTGGAGACGCTGCTCAACGTGCTGGAGCAGCAGTCCCAGCCGACCTTCAACCCCGAGACCGGAGCCTACCAGCGCAACGAGTACACGTTCCAACGGCGGACCGACCTCGGCACCGAGACGCTGAACCTCAGGGGCGTGGGGAACCCCCTGAACTGGGGGACGGGTCTCGTCCGGTCCGCCTTCCGCCCCAGCGACGACGCGACAATCCTCGGCTTCTTCATCCCCGCCAACGCCCAGATGTCAGTGGAGCTGAAGCGGACCGCTGCCGTTCTCACGGCCGCGGGCAAGACGTCGCTCGCCAAGACGGTGGAGAAATGGAGCAAGACGCTTCGGGACGGCGTGTTGGAGCACGGAGTAATCAAGCACAAGAAGTACGGCGACGTGTTCGCGTACGAAGTTGACGGGTACGGGTCGTCGATCCTGATGGACGACGCAAACTATCCTTCACTGCTGGCCCTTCCCCTCATGGGCTTTTGTGAGGTGAACGACCCGATCTATCAGAACACACGAAAGATGCTGCTGGCAAAGGACGGGAACCCCTATTTCCTGACGGGAAAGAGTTTCAAGGGTATCGGCGGTAAGACTTTTCTCTAGAGCGTTCACAAGATGTATGGTCCGATGGCTGACACTTGATGATAGGACCGCATATTGGCCTCAGGAATGCCTGGCCAATGAGTTTGCTCATCCAGGCTCGGACCTCGGACGACGACGCCGAGATCAAGGAGTGCATTGATCTTGTGCTCGACTCGGCCAAGCTGGGGCTGGTCCACGAGAGCATCGACGTTCAGCACATAACGCAGTACACTAGAAGCTGGTTTGCATGGGCCAACGGCGTGTTCGCGTCGACGATTCTGGATCTAGCAAAGAGGAAGCCGCACTTGATCTTTGGCGAGGGTGCTGCTCCGTATGAGATATGACTGATGTGAGGGCTGATGGGAAGGCTTTGCAGAACATGCCATGACATTGTGCGCTTAGATGGCTAGGGCGTATCTGGCTGGTATATGGGAGAAAAGACACGAGTACAACAATGAAGGACGAGGGTGGATGTTTGAACCGACGGTGGAGATGACCATGAGGTGGTGGCCGGCCCGGTTCCTCATGGCTCCCACCTCTAAACAGAAATTACAAGCGACAAATGGAAAGTTGAAGGCGAGAATAAGCCAACAACGTTGTCATACCAATTTGTCTCAAAATCTTAGCCTGGGTGCGCGCACCCGTCCCCGTGTCATGACAGCCAACCTATGGCAATCCCCCACGGTTCATCGTCATTATCTAATGGGCCTCACTGTCCACGGCCGGCGGCGTTTATTATCAAGAATTCACAAGCATCGACTTGTTTGATCAGCAGGGTTCTAAAAGAAGCTCAAGATCCACAGTTATCCGGCATTAACCACGCCTCTCCATTGACCATTAATAAACGGGAACATGTCCAGGTGCATCCTCCGACATCGCTCGTCTTTGCCCGCCGGCGTTGAGAGAGCTGCTGCTTCGAGCTGGCTGGCAATTGGGGATACAAAACGGCGACGCACCTCTATGGCGTCTTGCAGCCATTGTTTGACCTCATCCGCAGCTTCCCCTCTTCTTGCGCCGTGTCGTCGCAGACTACTGCAACTCCCATCGTCCGCACGATACGCATCCACCAGCACCACCACCATGACACACGCGTCAGAGTTCCCCTCCATGTCGCTGACTGGGAAACACCAGATCAACCTCATCCGCGGGTGGCCCAACCCCAAGCTCCTCCCGGCAGACCTCCTCTCGGGCGCGGCGCAGAGCATCCTCGCCGACCCCTCCGTCTACGTCCCCGCGCTGCAGTACGGCGCCGACTCGGGCTACCAGCCGCTGCGCGAGGCCCTCGCGACGTGGCTGTCGGGCCACTACGGCGTCGAGCGCGACCCGGGCCGGATCTGCGTCTCGGGCGGCGCGAGCCAGAACGTCGCGTGCATCCTGCAGAGCTTCACGGACCCGGCCGTGACCCAGACCGTCTGGTGCATCACCCCGACGTACCACCTGGCCTTTCAGATCTTCCGCGATGCCGGCTTCGAGGGCCGCCTGAGGGGGTTCCCGGAGGATGAGGAGGGCATCGACGTCGAGGCCCTCGAGGCGAAGCTTGCCAGGTTCGAGGAGGAAGATGCAAAGGCACCCAAGGCCAGGGTATTTTGCTTACATTGTGAACCGAACCTTGCACTTGCAACTGACACTTGGACCGACAGGCACCCTTCAGCGACCCCGGCAAACATCGCAAACACTACCGCCACGTCATCTACGTCGTGCCGACCTGCTCAAACCCCTCGGGCAAGACCATGTCTCTGCGGCGCCGCGAGGCCCTCGTCCGCCTGGCCCGCAAGTACGACGCCCTCATCATCTGCGACGACGTCTACGACTTCCTCCAGTGGCGCATCGACAGCGACCCGAGCAAGGTCGCCGAGAGCCTGAGCGCCAAGGAGCACCCGGAGATGGTGCTGCCGCGCCTGTGTGACCTTGACCTCGCCATGGGGCGGGCGGAGAACGACCCCCGGGGCTTTGGACATGCCGTCAGCAACGGGTCCTTCAGCAAGCTCGCCGGGCCGGGGGTGCGGACCGGCTGGCTAGAGGGCTCGCCCGCCTTCGCCTTTGGCCTGGCCCAGACCGGCGCGACCAAGTCCGGCGGCTCCCCGAGCCAGTTCTGCGCGTCCATAATGGCGCATCTTGTCCAGTCC